>JAQQSV010000752.1:48548-97195 GCA_028646515.1 Pseudochirops corinnae
TTTTTTTGCAGCCCCCACCAGCTTTGGCTCACTGAAAACGCACCCCAGGACCACCACCCAAGACCATGATCTGGATCCAGGCCACTCAACACAAGAGCACTTGGCCTCTGAATGATCACTTGGCTCCTCTGCAGTCTGCATGCCGGAAGCTCTGAAGCAGCCACATGGAGGCGGCTGCAGGGCCACAGCTTCTGCCACTTCCTTGCCCTGGAGGCAGTTTGGCCTGACCACTTTTCTCCCCCAAATGTAGCTGAGTTCCACTGACTTTTCACTTAGTTCTTGTTTCTTATGGCTTAATAATTCTGGAAACTGCCACAGCTGCGGCTGATCCACTCTCCTGAAGGCTCCAGCTGCTGCTGGTCCTGGCCACTGTGGTTTCAAGCTGGGCTGGTTTCGGCTCCCAGAGCTGTGATGATCCCTTCCTGCCGAGCTCCCTTCAGTGGAAGGTGTATTTTTGGGAGTTTTGGAGCCCTAAAATTTGTTAAGAGTCATATTTTATGGGTACTTGAGGTGGCTATGTGGGAGCTGCGGTACCTTGCTGCTCCTATGCCGCCATCTTGGCTCTGCCCACTCCAGTATTCACAATGTTACAACTTATCACAGAAAATCAAAATATAGTTTTCACAACAACTTATCACAGTAAATGGCCACATAGTTTCCACCGCAGTTGCCACAAAGTTTTCAACAAAGAACAATCATTTAGCAACTCAATCATTCAATCATCCTTAAGGAGGTTTGCCTCCTCAAGGAACACAAAGTACAATAGTCAAAATTCCACTCATGGGGCACACTAAGTTAACTCAGTCACTTATTTAGTCACCAATCACTAAGTACAATCATTTAGTCAATCAATCATTATATCAACTCGATCATTCAATCATCCTTCATCATTCACTATTCAATCATCAGAAAATACACAGACCTTCCATCCCTAGGTCACTAGTAAATTATAATCTTCTTAGTCAGTACACAGTATCCAAGTAAAGTCTTCTTTCAGCTTGACTCTGGGTGGTTTCTCAGATTCCCTGGATCCCCTTCCATGGTCCTAAATCCTACCTGTATTCACCAAACTATCACCTGGGTTCAAAGGCAGACACCTCCCAGGTCCTTGTCCAGCTCTCCGTGCAGTCTCTGTTCCACGCTGAAGCTCACAGTGTCCAGTCCACCCCAAATCCTTCACAGTCTCTGTTCCTGGGAAGTCAAGACTCAACAAAGCCACAAACAAGTTCATAAAAAGTACCAGCATTACAGTCATGCTTCCTCAGTCTTTTTTCAGCTCCGCCTGGCCCTCAGACTCAGCAGAAGTTTCAGTTCCCAGAATCAAAATCACTCCATCCAGGTTTTCAAAATCGAAATCATTCTCTTCAACCTGAGGGGAGCTTTCCTCTTCAGCCTCCTTGACTCCTCTTCAGATTCCCAGTGGCAGCAGTTTCTCCCTCCATGGAGTTTGCTCCAAGAAGATCTGTCTCTTCCTCTCTGGGTTTTTCCTTATATACAGTATTGCCCCTCCCCGTTCAGCCCCTTCCTGTTACATCAGCAACAGGAGAGGGGAGTTCATACCTTCTCCTTCTTTAACAGAGGCTTAACCTGAACTAGGTGCTAATTACCTCTTAGCTTATCAATACAAAAGGAACTTCAAATCTCATTACTGTTACAGGAAGTGAGGAAGACTGAAGGGAGGAAAGGCAGAAGAATATAGAGAGCAAGAGAAGGAGAGGGTCACAGACATTGAGTGGCAATGGAAAACCCTGTAGATGAAAGGAAGGAAGGGACAGAGCAAGGGGAAATTGTTTTGTAAAGCTAACAAAGCTCTTTCTCTACCAGAATCCAGTTACTTAGATAAAATGTTATTTGGCTTACAGATAAGGAAACTGAGGCACAGAGAAATGAAATGACTTGCCCCTGGGCACACAGAGTAACTGTCAGAGCCAGGATTTAAACCCCCTTCTCCTGACGTAAGGACAGCTACATGACTGAGTGGATAGAGTGCCAGCCCTGGAGTCAGGAGGACCTGAGTTCAAATTTGGCCTCAGCCACTGGCTAGCTATGTGACCCTGGGCATGTCACTTAACCCTGTTTGCCTCAGTTCTTCATCTGTAAAATGAATTGGAGAAGGAAATGGCAAACCACTCCAGTATCTTGCCAAGAAAACCCCAAATGGAGTCATGGAGAATTGAACACAACTAAAATGACTCAACAACTCCAGACTTCAAGTTTAGTACTCTTTGCCCCAAAAGAAAGATATACACAAAGGCAAAGGAGAGGTCAGGAGAAACAAAGATACTCAGTGGGGATTTGATTGTTTGGGGGTCATCTTTTAAGTTCCAGACTGCTGTTTATATGGACTATGGCCTTTTATTATGTTATGGTGTATACATAATACACTACATCTCAGTTAGCTGATTCACCGCTATTCACTGGTCAAAGGGCTCTCTAATCTTTAAACCTCTATGTCGTCTTCATATCAGGATATCTCACATTAACAGGCACTGGAATACTGATTAAATGACTGAATTAGTGGAATAAAGTACAATAGTCTACCAATTGAAAAATTATTGGCTGAGTTGCAGCTACATTGGTTTATGGTCTAAATTATTGGACTTCAATATTGGTGTGCTCCGTACCCCCAGGCAGCTATGGGATGACTCACAGCCAAGAGACAAATGATCAACCAATCAAAGGGAGGAAAGATTGGCCACTACCAAACAACCCAACCTCCCAACCATCCACAACTGAGGAGCTGGTCTCTACAACAAACAGCCCACTCTCTTTACCTATTATCTTGCAATAATACCCCAGTCTTTCCCTTCAGGCCAACCTCCTGATACTGTGCCACAGAAATATTAAATAACTAATGACCACAGCCCTGAACTGTTTCCACTCAATCAAAAGGAGAATAGCCAAAACTTTTCAAAAGGTAACAAAACAAAAAAAATTGTGAGTGACTAGAAAGAGATGAACATTTGGTGAACAGAAGTGAACAATGATAATGATTTAGCAGTTTTCAATTCTTAGAAAAAAAATGGTCATCTTTCATATCATATAGCATATGTACATATTTCAAAAGAACTGTGATAGGAACAGCTAGGTGGTGCAGTGAATAGAGAACCAGCCCTGGAGTCAGGAGGACCTGAGTTCAAATTTGCCCTCAGACACTTAACATTTACTAGCCCTGTGACCTTGGGCAAGTCACTTAACCCCAATTGCCCTGCCCTCCCCCCTCCAAAAAAAGCAAAAAAATAAAATAAAATAAAATAAAAAGAACTATGATTTCATCATTAGAGTGAGCATATCCTCCACCAAGATATTCATAATGATTTAATTTCTTACATTCTGTTGTAAACCACATGAGGTAGTTATAACATAATCTTGACCCAGACCCCTGCCTCAACATCACTGGGACATAAGCCCATTCATACCCACTCCTGGATCCCCAGATTACCCTTTGGTACCCTCTTAGTGGATGTTGCTCTCCAGGACAATAGCCAGTAAGAGCCCTGATCCAACCTTTTTGTTTTTTGGTAGAACAAGGTTACTCATTAAATTAAATTCTCCTCCCTACTCCTCCTACCCTGGAAAATGATCCTTCTTCCAAACTTCCCAGTTTCTATAGAGGACATCACCACCTTTCAAGTCACCTAAGTTCACAACCTTGGCATCATCCTTAACTTCTCATTTCATTCACACCACACATTTCATCATTTGTAAAATTTTGTTGTTTCCATCTCTGCAAATATTTACCCAGTCATCACTCTAAATCAGACCTTCTACAACTCTCTGAATAGTGTGGGGAATGCTGCAGCCTTGAGGACACATATGGCTCTCTAGGTCCTCAAGTGTGGCCCTTTGACTGACTCGAAACTTTACAGAACAAATCCCCTTAATAAAAGGATTTGTTCTGTATAAAACTTGGACTCAAAGAGCTGCATTTGAGGACCTAGAAGGGCATATGTGGCCTAGAGGCCACAGGTTACCTACCCCTGGACTGGTTTTCCTGTCTTGTTTCTTTCCTCTCTATTCCATCCTCAACATACCTATCAAATTGATTTTTCTAAGGGTCAAATTTGACTGTGTTACTTCCTTACTCAATAAACTCCAGTGGCTTCTTATTGATTCTAGGGTCAAATATTATTTCACCTTTATCTCACCCTTTCTTATTTCTATTTTTGTGTAAATTTTGTAACATTCACAATAACATCAGTGCTTAGCCTATAGCAAGTACTTAATGAATTGGTTGAATACAGTGGTACATGTCAATAACTTATAAATAAGTTAATGCACATTTACTTATTGAAGACATTTTTATCCTTAGTATTAATGATAGAAATATTTACTTATTTACTCTCCGAGGATATTTTTCCAAAAATGTATTTTTTTTTTATATGCAAACCAAAAACTTTGGCTACCACTGGTCTAGGTGAAAATGTGTGATGTAATGGAATGAACACTCAGAAAATGTGAATTTGGGGGGTGCCCAAGATTGAGGTTAAAGATTTAGGGATGTGCCAGACCCCAAAATACCAACACAATTGGTCCTGCTGAATGAATTAGACTCAAGTCTTCTCTCAGCCAAAGTAAAGCAAAGTTTATTAAAGTTTCCCCTTAATTGGCAGACTCTTACAGAGCCTTAAGTATGTGTGAAGCTTGTATTGACAAGCAGGCCAGAACAATCTGACACAGAATGGGTCTGGCCTAGAATTCTCCACCCCTTGGCGGAGGCAAGATGGATCTTATATACAGAAAGGTTGTGGGAGGGTTCTAGGGGTAGTCTAGAAAAGGGGTTTGGGGAGGGTCTCAGGAGTCAAATGAGGTCAGACTCCAGTAATGAGATTAAGGGTTAGAAATAGACAAAGATTACCTGGAGATGACAGACACTGGAGGGCCAGGCTAGTAAGAGTAAGAGATTTGGGTCTAGCTATAATGAAAGGCTTATGGCATCAAGCAAATAAATGCCTCATGAGTGAGAAGATTCCATCAGTTCAAGGGGTTCCCCAGAGCCTCTCCCCCGTATCACCCACACTCTAATTAGTGACTAGGAGAGGCAGACCAGAGTATCTGGAGTCTGAGCCCCAGGTCTAATTTGCATTCTGTAACTTACTATTTATTTGGTCGGGTTGGTTCTTCGTCTGTAAAATGATGGGTTTGTACTAACAATTTACAACTTTCCTTCCAGCTCTAAATCAGTGATGTTATGAGCTCTCTGGGCCTCAGTTTCTTCATCTGTAAAATGGGACTGGTGGGTTAATGATTTTTATCCGACCTGCTTTCATCTGTGCAGAAAGTGCTTTGGAAGGTTTTGGGAAAGAACTCTGGAAGCGTAACTCAGACGGAATAAGCCACAATTATGCGGCCTGTGCCGGAAGTTCCCTACCCAAGCTTCGGCACAACGTGGCATGTGGGCTCCTGGCGCTTTAAATCCCGTGGCTTTCTGCAGGGCCTCGCCCTCCTGGTTCCGCCCCCCGGAGTGCGGGCTGTGGCCCGTGTATCTCGCGCCTGCGTACTGGCTACGGCCACTGCTGGACTTCTAGAAGGTGGTGGCGCTGCCCAGCGGCTGGAGGAGGGAACCCGCCGGTGAGCCGGCCGTGGTCTGGGCACCGCGATGTCCCGCCAGTTCCCAGGCAGTCCTTTCCCCTGAGCCCGTTCGCCTCCAGGTCTCCGCGCGCGAGGAGGAGGAGGCGGCCATGGCGGAGGCAGGGGAACCGGGGCCGCGGGGAGCCGCTGGGGGCCCCGAAGAAGATGAGGACGAGGAACGGGAGCCGCTGCTGCCGAGGCTGGCCTGGGCCCCGCCGGGCGGCGCCGTCAGGGTCGTCGGGGACCCCGAGGAAGGAGGGCTCGGCGGCGGCGGCGGCGGCGACTCGGGGAACGAGACCACCGCGTCCGACAGAGACGAGGAGGAAGAGCTGCTCCTGCCGGGGGGAGAGACCTGCGACCGCCATCACCTCTCGGCAGGTAGCGAGCGAGTCGCCCGCCCCGGCCCCCGCAGTGTCCCCCCGCCGCTTCTCCCCCCCCCAGCCCAGACTCACCCGGCCTGGGCTTTCGGGCGGGGCCGCGGCCCCCCAGATCCCCCGCGGGGCTGGGGAGGACGAGCGGGAGCGTTCGCCGGGTCCCGGCCCCTGCCCCCCACCCGAGAGGCCCCCCCGGGGGCGGGCACGATCTCGGGGTCGTGCCCGCCCCTGGGGTCACGTCGTGATGACCATTAGGTGATCCTCGGGGAGAATCTCAGCCTTGGCGAGCGCGGTCCCGGGGGAAGGGGGTGTGAGGTGTAGGTGCGTGACAAAGTTAGTGTTGGTTTGATATCCCGATGGAGAATTCCAGAGTTTGTAAACATGGTCGTGAATGTTGTGTGTGTGCGAAGTTTGCACTCCGTTGAGATCCCTTTGGGCGATCTCAAACTTTGTAAACGTTGTCGAGAAAGTTGTGTGTGCGTCTTAAAAAGTTTGCTTTAGTTTGATGTCCTTATGGGGAATTTCAAACTTTGTAAACGCTGTCCAAAAAAAAGAGGTGCATATGTGGTTTAACACAGAGAGAGAGAGAGAGAGAGAAAGAGAGAGAACACACAAAGTTTGATTGTCCTCTGTGTGTGTGTATGTGTTTTAACAAGATTTGAATTAATTTGATATCCATATGGAGAATTTCAAACTTTATAAGCATAGTCAAAAAAGTTTTGAACTAATTTGATACCTTATCGAGAATGTTTATTGATTTTTTTTAAAGCAAATTGTCAGTGATGATTTCATCCCTAAGCACAAGAATATTTCCACTTTGAATCTAAATTAAGTTTCATTGATCTTCTGTTCAGTGGGTTAGGTCTAACCTCAACTCCACCAGCATTTCCTAAATTGTGCACTATGGAGTTTGATGAGGAAAATGGTGATGCTAAGGATATTTTTCCTTTCCAGAAAAGTTAATGTGACCTAAAGTACTTAAGTGTAGTAATTTTTTGGCAGTGAAGATAGCCTTGATGGCCTCTATTTTGTTTCCAGATTTCCCCAATCTACTTCCATATAGTCATCTATATCCCAGGGTGCTCCCTACTCCTAGGTGTAAACAGCACACTTTTCTGTAAGTACAAGCCCTAAGAACAAAATTAGCTTGGAAATACTGTCTAAAGTGGTGAGGTAATAGGCCACCAAATTGCTACAAGCAACCTTAGCAATAAACTAGCCTAACACCATCGTGTGTTACAGGTGAAGCACAGAGATAGTGATGTGATAAATTTGCCCTGGGGTCAAAGAGCTAATAACTGTCAGAGCCAACATTTGAACCCACAGTTTCAGATTCCATCCATTGTCCCTTGCACTGTGTCCTGCTGATACAGTTGTACCTCTTCTCTTTTGTGGAAGGGACCTTGGAGATCATCTCGTCCAGATTCATTTTATATAGAGGCCATCTTAGGTTAGAATCTTTCAAATCTTTGAATTTACAACAAAAGAGATCTTTCTGGCTTATTTTGAATGTAAGTAATTTTGTTAATAAAGAAAGTAGATGCTAGGGTGAAAGTAAAAATAGATTAAATGGATCTCTCACCATTGTTCAGGCCTTCAGTTACTCTTGCCTGTTATTTTATTATTTTAATAGCCTCCCATTTCATCTCTTCCCTCTAGTCTTTACCCTCTCTAGGAGTGCTTAATTGGGTTACTAGACCTGAATTTGCAACCCAGCACAGAACCATAATCTCTTTGTAACAGTGCAAGTCACCTGACCTTTCTAGGCCTCAGTTTCCTCATCCCTGAGATGAGGGGATTAGACTCAATAACCTTTAAAGTCCCTTCCAGTTCTACATCTGTGATCCTGTAATGTAACTGCCACTGCTGCCAGAGTAATCTGCCCGATGCTGACAGGCACCATAACTTCTGCCTGAATGTACTAATGTTAGCCTCAAATTTAATGTAGCTAAAACTACACATTTCTTCCTCTCTGTTTCTCACCCATACTCCCCAATCCCAGCTCATTCCCATCTACTCTTCTTCTTTAACTTCTTTCTCTCTGTTACCGTTGTCTTTTCAGTCACTCAGGTTGGAAACATGAATCATTTTTGCTTCTTTCCCTTTTTATCCTATCTGCTGTAAAGCCTTATATAATCTATCTCTGTGGTATCTTTTTGCTGCCTGTACCACAACCCTCTTGTTCTGCTCAGAGAAACTATTGCTTGGCTATCATAATGCTTTGTAACTTGTCTCCCTGTCTCCAGATTGTCTTATGACTACAGCTATAGCAGTGATTTTATGAAAGGTTAGGATATTGACAGTAAAGAGTAAAAGATAACATTGGACTTCTCTGTTTTCAGTATATCTTACGTATCACTGCTGCAGTAATTCCAATGTACAAATCTAACCATACTACTTCTTTCCTTAAAAACTTCCCTGTTTCTTGCGGAACAAAGTATAGACTCTTCAACCTTAATATTAATTAGGGTCATTTAGGACCTAGCAGAGTTTGACTCCAAACTACCTTTCCAGCTTTACCACATACTAATATTTTTTTCTGTGTTCAAGGAAAACCGTCTGTTCCCTGATTTCGTGGTGTCTTTTCCCATCTCTTTGACTTTGTACATACTGTTCTTCAGGCCTGGAATGAGCATCTCTGCCAGTTCAGTTCATTCAAATCCTTCCTTTAAAACCTTTGTTTAGTTCCCTTCTCCATGAAGATTTCCCTAAATCCCAATTTAATTCAATCTCTCCCTTACCAAATCTCTCATACTATTCTATTTGGACCTCTCCTATAATAACCTCCTTATTATAATTATTTTCACACATCTTATTTCCCGTACTAGAGTGTAAGCTCTCTAATGTGCCCTTTTTAAAATCTCTACCATTTAGCACAGTTTGTTGCATATATGATGTGCTTAATAAGTATTTGTTAAACTGAATTGGATATTAGACTTCATTATTAGAAATAAAGTATTCAGAACAATCGTTGTTCTGCTGTACTCTGCCTTGGTCAGATCATATTTAAAGTATTGTGTTCTGTTTGGAGTGTGACATCTTAAGAGGGACATTGACAAGCCAGAGCCTGTTTAGAAGTTTCTGTAAGAAATTTTTTCATAAATGGAAGGGACTCTCCACTATGGCAGTGAGCGTACTATATAAATAAGTGTTCAAATAAGTCTGGTTAACAACCTGTCAGAGATGTTATAGAAGGAGTTTTTGCATTTTGTTCCCAGTCGCTGACCTAGACTGACCTAGAAGACTTGAACTAGCCAATAATAATAATTACTAATAAAAGTAAAACCCCAACTTTGCTTTTGGTTAGTTCTTTGTTATTTTGAGAGATAATACTAGTCCTAGCAGGAAGTTGAGCTGACAGAATTCAATTCAGTAAATATTTAATAAGCACCTCTGATAGGCAAGGCACTGAGGAAATAAAGATAGAAGCAAAGCACAGAGCAGAGTCTGTGCTCAGGGACTTTTTGGGAAACCTACCATGAGAACTGATAAGTATTATATGGAGTGGGGAATAAAGGTGCAAAGGAGAGATCTGACAGATGTCTAGGAATGGTTTCATGGAAGAGTCAGCTTCTTAGCTGAGTTTTGGCTACAGATTTGAAACATTCTTCAATGGTGGACTTACTGTTTAGTTTAAATATAGACATTATGCAACCAACTTAGCACATCCTTTACATAAGATTTGAATTATCAGGCAACTGCTCTCCATGCATTCAGATAGCTATTCCCTTTCCAACTGCTGCCATTTGACATTTCCCAATCCTTGCCACTGTAGCACCACTGCTCTTAAGATACCCTTCTTTAGTGAGTCAACTCACACTGACTCCAGTGAAAGGCTAGGTTTGCATTTGTAGGTGACAGTGGTACCAAAGGGGAAGAAGAGAAAGGAAAGATACTTTTCCTCTATACTAAAACAATTCCTTTAACAGTTTCCTTACCTCCTCTCTCACAGCTTTTCTTCCTCTTTACCTTGGGCCATTCCTATGTTAAAATATGTCACATACTCTCTAAGTATTAGTGCTCCTGAACAAGGATGAATCTTAATTCAGTTTTTTGTGTATGCAGTAACAGCAGTTATCTCTGTAGTTTTTGTTTTTCCCTGTAGGTCCTAAGTGAATAAAGAAGGTGAGAAAAGGTGGTCTAGGGGAGAGCAATGTTTGTTAACCATCTGTTTCTCATTGTTGTTTACAGTAAAAACTCAGTACCTTAAAAAAGTACTAGTTTTTTTCTTATTAACCTCCTGTCCTAGAAATAGTGAGATTACATTCTGTTCTTCAGTGAGTTTGGTAAAGAGAGAAACACTGAAGTAATGGATTTTACAATAGAAAGTAAAGGAGACAGGCAAGCCCTGAAATCAACAAGTGATAGGGAAACCTCAGAATTTTTCTGGATCACTTGTTTCCATAAGCTTCTAGGTTTGAACTCAGCATATTTCTCTTAGATCATGGCTTAGACATGTATTTTTTTCATCCTGTCCTGTCATCTAAAGCTAAGGAACAGACCCTATTCCTTCAAGCCTACTCATGAGGGAAAGTCTTGTCCCTTGGCCAAACAATCCCACTTCAAGTTAGAAGTTAGAAAGTTGGGATGGCTAGGTGGCACGGTGAATAGAGCACCGGCCCTGGAGTCAGGAGTACCTGAGTTCAAATTTGACTTCAGACATTTAACTCAAAAACTAGCCGTGTGACATTGGGCAAGTCACTTAACCCCAATTGCCCTCCAAAAAGCAAAAAAAAAAAAAAAGAAGTTAGCGAGTTGCGTGACCAAAACATAACTATTCCCTCTATAACATCCCCAGCAAATGGTTGTTTAGCTTTTCCCTTTGGTAGGCTATATACTTTTGAATCACTCTAATTATTAATTTTTCTTAATATTGATAAGAAATTTATTTTCCTATTACTTTCACTTACAGATCCTGGTTTCGCCTTCTGGGGCCAAACAAAACAAATACGCATTTTTCTGCCTTTCATGTAGTTTGAGGCAACTGTCATGTGTTCATTCCTCTACCAACCCCAATTCTTTTATGCTTCAGGGTCCCAAGTTCCTTCAGTCAGGCCTCATGACAATAAAATGAATTAATCACTTTTCTCACTTTGAATAGTATGCTTTTTTACTAACTTACTGTGTCACCTATCTTAGAAACATTGTTACATGTGTTCTATAGCACTATTAATAAAGTATCAATGTGGCCATTTGACAGAATCCAGACTTGTTCTGTGAAGTTTGGATTCCATCAAAGGGTTGCACTTGAGGACCTAGAAAGCCACATGTGGCGTCGAGGCCACAGGTTCCCCACCCCTGGCCTAGGCTAAATGCCCTTTTGTGAACTATCCCAAAAACCAAACCACCATATATAACTTTACTTCTGTATGATCATATATTCACTTAATTTCAAAGGACCAACTTAAGATGAATTTTTGGAAAATAATTTCCTAAAGTAGGCATTCAAGGTATAATGAACATAAGTATATTATCTAGACTGTGAGGAAGACTAGTCTGAAAAGCCTGAAACATGGAATAGTTTTAAAGTAAATGCTATTTTATTGCTTTTAGGTTTGTATCGTATCTTGAGTTAGGGAAATAGTGGAGATAATATATCTCAGACACTTGAATTAATTATTTGTAACTGACATGTTGGCTATGTAGTAATAACAGTAACATAGTTTTAATACTTAACATAATACACTAATGATGCTTTAAAGTTTACAGAGTACCCCTTCAATAACTTTGTAAAGTGAACATTCCATATTGTGTTCAAATAAATTCTTCTAAAGTGGTTGGAAAGTTTATTCTTTTAAGATTAAATTTGCCTCTAGAATCTTTTAATAGAATTTTCTGAGCATACTTTCTTCATAATCAGTAAAGCAAATATCTAGCTTCTTTCACAGACTTTAAAGTGGCAGAGTTCAAATTAATTAAATTTTAGCATATTCTGAATTCTTATACCCCCAAAACATTGTTATTCAACATATCTTCCAAATAGAGACAAAAATAATTTTGTGATTCATCTTCTGTTTTCTTTTATCCATGTCGCAGCATTCTTCCATCATTTTGAGAATTGACTGAAAATGGTAAAGGACTACTAATGATTGTTTAATCAGAAAGGATGGTGCCATGAATCATTATTTCATTTTACACTGTCTGAACTTTGTAGTAAATATAGAAAAATTCAGAGATTATAATAGTTATTTCTAATACTGTACCATTTTTCTCTGTATCCTTGTCCTGGTCTGTATTGTTTTAAATCAGATATTACCATTTCACTTATACTTTGGAATCCTGCTTTACCTCCATTGCTGTCTTGTCTTTATTTTTTTTTAATTTAGTACAATCTCATGTTGTATTAACATATTTTTTAATGCAGTAAATTCTGGAGGTACTTCAGAGATGAACATATTCTTGGAAGATCCAGAGTTTGCTGATATGATACAGAGAGCAGAACAAGCCATAGACTGTGGAGTTCTCCCAGAAAGAATCTCTCAAGGTTCAAGTGGAAGTTATTTTGTTAAGGATACTAAAGAGGTGAGAATTTTATAAAATAAATGTATTTAACATAAATTTTGGAGGAAATGTTATATTATTCTCCTGTAGGAGTCTTTTTTTAAAATTATGACCAATGCAACTCCTACAGAAATAGCAATAATGACTTTATTAAACTTTTAACTTTTGTTAAATTTGTATTCCAGTCTTCATTTGTTTAATTTATGCATGTTTTTGCAGAGTTGTAATCAAGATATACATATTTATTTTGTTTTCTGCTTTTTAGTTTGGCATAATTTTTATGACATAAAAGTTTTTTTTTTACATCTTTGTTTAATAACTATAGAATTAATTAGGGTTCCTAGATATTTTTTCCATTAAACTCATGATCATGTTCTGTTCAAAAAGAAAGTCAACCCTCAATAAGTGATAACCCTAAATAAAAAAGAGACAGTGATTCTTTTTTTTTTTTTTTTTTTTTTTTTGCTTTTTGGAGGGGGGGAGGCAGTGCAATTGGGATTAAGTGACTTGCCCAAGGTCACTGGCTAGTAAGTGTTAAGTATCTGAGGCCAGATTTAAATTCAGGTCCTCCTGATTTCAGGGCTGTTGCTCTATTCACTGTACCACCTAGTTGCCCTGACAGCGATTCTTAAAAGAAAAATGCTTTTACTTATGAATGTAGTACTTTAGTTGGCTGACTTTTGGTAAATCATAAATTTGCTTTTTCATTGCCTAACATTAATTTTAAAACACTTTATTAAGTCCTGATGTTGCTAGACTGTGCCATTAAGCCAGATACAGACAGTAATTGCCTCAGTAGTTTAAAATATGGTTTTAAAAGCTGATGAAATTTTCTGAGCTTTAGAAATTTGGTGAAGTTGAGTATAGTTATTTCACGAAGAAACTATCTCATCTTAGAGCAGTGGTTCTCAACCTTCCTAATGCCGTGACCCTTTAATACAGTTCCTTATGTTGTGGTGACCCCCAACCATAAAATTATTTTTGTTCCTACTTCATAACTGTAATTTTGCTACTGTTATGAATCATAATGTAAATATCTGATATGCAGGATGTATTTTCATTGTTACAAATTGAACATAACCCATAGGTTGAGAACCACTATCTTAGAGGTTATGCCAGCCATTTCAGTCACAAGATTTCAGAGCTCAAAGGGAAACTCAGAGGTCAATCCATTCAACAAGCATATAAGTGCTTTCTATGTGCAAGGTACTAAAGAGCCAAAAACAAAATGGAAACATTCCCTTGCCCTCAAGAAACTTATTCTGTAGGGGAGCAGGGTACAACAATTACACAGATAGTGTTTTGAGAAATTTTTGAGGCCATTAATGTCTTTTACAGTGCTTCCAGCAAGTGGTTATCCAGTCCTTGCTTATAGATCCCAAGTAAGGGCAACTCATTGCCTCCCAAGGCAGCAGCACATTCCTCTTTTTGACAGCTCAGTTTAGAAGTTTTGCTACTTCTGTCTGAAACTGAGTAGACATTTATTAAATTGTGTTGATAATGATAATACCAAGCCTAAATTTGTTTTTCTACAGCTTCTATGTATTGGTTCTGATTGTGTACTCTGGAGCTAATCAGACTAAGTCAAACATTTTTTTTTTTTACATTCTTTCATGTACTGGAGCTATCCTGTCTTCTCTTCCCAGTGGTAAACATCTTTTGTTCCTTCAACAGAACTCCATATTGGCATGGCCTCTTGGCCCTTTAATCCTTCTGGTCACCCTTCTGTAATACTGCAGCTTGTCCTTATTAAGCTGTAGCTCCCACAATGGAATGCTGTACTCTAGATGTGGCTTGACTAGGTCAAAGTTCTGTAGGACTATCATTTTACTTGCCATGGATATCATTCTTCTAAGATTAGGCTAGACTTGTTACTCTCTTGGCTCAATTTCATGGATGTTAAAATATTAACTGTTAAAATACCCTGATACTTTTTTCAAACAAACCACTGTCTAGTCATATGCCAATTGCCTAGATTTGTTATTTGAAGTTAAGAAAGCAAAAATGAACCAATTTATAGTTCTGATCAAAAAATAAATTTATTTGACCATCTCTTCTCCATCCTAGTTTTCCCCCTCTTTAAGTACATATAATTTTTTCCAAAACCTTTTGATTAATACATCGTGAACTCTCAGTTCCACAAAGAACTAAAATAGTTTTAAAGTGACCCTAGTTTAAAAAAAACTGGGAGCACTAAATTCTTAAAATTTAAAAATATTGTATTGTTAGCTTTTTAAAGCTCAGATAATAAAGGGAGTGATTAGATTTTCTTGTTCTTTTTTCTTGATTTCTTTTTTTATGCTTTGTATCTTTTTGTTAATACTAGTTATTATACTTTGATGTACTATAATTGTATTGCAAAGCCAGTGTTTCATGTCTCAAAAGAAAATATAATCTCCGTGTCTCTGAATATATTATTTTAAAGAAACAAATAATGATGACTTATGAAGAGTTTAGATCAATGGTTCTCAACCTTCCTAATGCCACGACCCTTTAATACTCGTATGTGGGCGTATCTGCATGTGGGCAGACCCACCTGGAGACGGATAGAGGACCGGTCTCTCGGTTCCTAAGACCATCGGAAATATGTGTTTTCCAATGGTCTTAGGCGACTCCATTCAACCTCCAAAAGGGTTGCGACCCACAGGTTGAGAACCGCTGGTTTAGATCATTGAGCACATGAGAAATCTTTAAGCATAAGAACAGGCACTGCTTTTTCAGAAGGAAGGTAAAGTATTTATTTTGAATTGGGTTCTAAAATAAGAAAAAAACCTTGACTTGCTATAATAAATCTGAATTTTTAGTATTATAATAAAAGATAACATACTGTAGGGGCAAAAAGAACACTCATCTGGGGAACAGGAGAACACTGATTCTGCCTTCTTTAAATATACAGAATAAGTCATCTCTTTCAGGAAAATTGGTATTCAGCTAAGATCCATTATTTTTAAAGATGAGATTTATTAAAAAGTAGAATGCAATTTTATGATTTTTTGTTCAATTTTGTAAAATAATTAAAACCTAATTATATTACTTTTCTTCTTTAGAAAATTATTGGTGTCTTTAAGCCAAAATCTGAAGAGCCTTATGGTCATCTAAATCCAAAATGGACCAAATATTTTCATAAGATCTGCTGCCCTTGCTGTTTTGGCAGAAGTTGCCTTGTACCTAATCAGGGATACCTTTCTGAAGCTGGTGCCTATCTTGTCGATGAAAAGCTTGGTCTGGGAGTTGTACCTAAAACAAAGGTAAATATTATAATAATTAGCTCAAAGATTTTTTTGTGGTTTTTTTTGTGTGTGTGTGTTTTATAGAGTAAGCCTGCCTAGTTAGAATTGCATGGGTATAAAGGTTCCTTATGACAGTGCTTCAAGTTGAGTTATTTACCAAATCTTAGAGAGACCTTGTGATCTACAGAAAAAGAACACTAGCTTTGTAGTGAGAGGCACTGAGTTCAAATCTTTGTTATTTATTGCTTGCATGATCTTGGACTTAATGTTCTAACTACTTAACTTTTCTAGACCTTAGTGTCCTCATCTATTAAATTTGAGGCAGGGGAAGTGAGGTGTGGAGTTGGACTGGATGGTCTCTAAGGGTAGTTCCAGGTTTCTATCTGTTGCTGGGTTCCGTGAGATTGGAGATGACTGGAGATTAATTGACACTGATGTAGATAAAGAATATTTAGGAGCTGTTCATGTAAAAGAAAAAGATGGAGAAATAACTTTAGAATGAAAAGGAACTAGGTGTTGGAAAATGAGGATTTAAAGATTTCATGAAAACAAGGATACCCTAGTGTTCTAATAATATTTCTATTTTTTATTGCTTCTTTTTTAGACTTTTATTTTTTATTTTCAGAATTGCATGACAATAGTGAGGCTTCATAGTCCATTGTATTCAGGGGGTGGTTTTTTTGCTTTTTGGTTGTTGTTTTTGTTTTTACTTTACCCACTCATAGATTTGTGGTAGCTTTTTACATTCTGTAATTACATTCCTCACTCAAACCGACAAAAGCTCTCAATGTCAACATATTCATATTAAATAAATAACTTCTTTTAGATTATATGGGGAGGCTTTATTGTTTGGATGAGTTTCTGCCCCGGCATTATAAAATGCTAGTATCAAGAAGGACCTCAGGAGTCATCTAGTTCTGCTCTTATCTAAATTGTGCAATTCTTTACAACATCATTTCTGGATAATTATTGAGCTTCTGCTTAAATATCCTTACTAAAAGTCTGCTTTCTCCTTCATGAGGTAGCCCATTCCATTTTTTTAAACAACTTTATTTCAGATTTATTATTTCAAACCAAAATCTGCCATCCATTGGTTCTAACTCTGCCTTCTGGATTTATAGAATAAATCTGTTCATCCTCGATGTTGTCCTGTTATCCTGCAAGACTTCTTTTCCTCAATTTCTCTCCCAGTTCTATATGGGATATGGTTTCAAAACAATTCCCTTAAACATGCTACAGTTTATGCTCATAAAATTTGTTGTCTAGGTAGACTGGTTAATAAATATGGAAATAACAAATCATGACTCTTAAATTTTTTAAAATATTTATTGATTCACAGTAAATTACCCAATAAAAGAAATGAGCAAACAAAATAAGAAATACAAATATGCAAAGCTTTTTGTAATTTCCTAAAAAGAAAAAATATAAATATATTCCCTAAAAAGAATATCTATATATCTATATATCTCTATCTCTATCTATATCTATATATATACATTTTTTCAAGAATCTGTGATTTCATCATTATGGGTTCTCCCTTTTGCAGCTCGAATTGAAACCCCTCTGAAACTTAGTAGAACATCTTCAAGAGGTACAATGGCTGAAAATTTTATCTTGCAGTAAGCCTTGTAACAAGTCCTTCCAAACTTAGACTGATCCTCCAGCAATAGACATTTATATCACTGGACCTATGCTGAAAGCCTGGCTACATAGTTCTTAACAAACCTTATAAAGTTTAACAAAGTAATTACTTATTATTGTGTCTCCTGAGCTTTGTGTGCATCAGATTTTGTTTTGTAATCATCACCAGTGACATTTAGCTTCTGATATAGAACTTAAGTTTGTATTTTTAGGTGGTCTGGCTTGTGAGTGAGACATTTAACTACAATGCAATAGACCGTGCAAAATCAAGAGGCAAAAAATATGCCCTAGAAAAAGTACCCAAAGTGGGCAAAAAATTCCATCGAATAGGACTACCCCCCAAGGTAAGTTACTATGAAAATTTTATTTCGGAGAAACCTCAGAATATTTAGAATTTTTTTTAACAGCAAAAATAGTTAATACTTCTATTTAATTGTTTAGCTGTGACATTTTAAAATCTAGTATTCATGTAGAGAAGAGAAATTTAAAAAAAAATTCGCATGCAACCATATGTTTCACATGGGCATTGAACTTAAAACTTTTACATGGTTTTTGCTCCTTTTGTCAGGGTAAATATTGCTAAATAAAGAAGTTATATTTTTGTATCTCTGATTCCAACTGTTTAATCTAAAAGTTCTTTACAGAGAGAGCTTAAGGAAACTACTGACATTCTAAATTAACCACAGAAATGTAATGTCTTAGGATAAAAATAAAGAGGAAATGTTTGCCCTCTTTGAGAGCTCTTTGAATTGCTTTGTTTTCTTTTAAAAGTGTTTACATAAAACATTTGTTTAATGTTATCATGGAGAAATGGTTATACTTAAAAATTTCATCTCTTTATGTTTTATTTACCTCTTTTAACTGTAGTCATTAAAATTACAGGTGGGCTCCTTTCAGATGTTTGTTGATGGTTATAAGGAAGCTGATTATTGGCTTAGAAAATTTGAAGCCCATCCTTTACCTGAGAATATTAGAAAACAGCTTCAGTCACAGTTTGAGAGATTAGTTGTTTTGGATTACATCACCAGAAATACAGGTATTGAATTTCTGTCTTCAGTTATAGCCAGTAGCTTATACCCAATTTAAGGTATAAGGTACTGTTGTCTTTTAAGCCTTGTTAAGGTTTTGAACTACAAACGTTTGGCACAAGCTCAAAACCACATCCATGATATATATGACAAAAAAACTGTCACACACAAGCATTTATCAGGCAGCTGCTAGGTGCTAGGCATTAAGGAATACAGATACAAACATGAGATAGGCCATGTCCTAAAGAACCTTACCAGGGGCAAGCTCCATATTCACAGACAGATTCAAGGTAGGCACAGAGTAATTTGTGGGGACCTAACAAGTGGGGAAGTCAGGAAAGTTCTGTTTAAGAAGGAGGCAGATGAGCTCAAACCCTTAAGGGGGTTTATGGATTCCAGGAAGAAGATGAAGAAGAAAAGAATTCCAGGCATGGGAACAACCTATGCAGGAGACAGAATATTGTATATAGGGAACAAGTAGGCTAATTTGGCTAGAACACTTGATTGAGTATATGTGATAAAAGGGAGTAGTGAGTAACCAACCTTCAAAAGTAAGTGAAAGCCAGATTATGAAAAGCTCTAATGCCAAGCAGAGGAATTTGTATCTTATCCTAGAGGTACTAGGATAGTCTGTAGTCAGTAAATATTAAAGGCCTGCTATTTGTTAGGCACCTTGAGAATAGTAGGGATAAAAAAAAAAAAAGGCTTAAGATGGCCCTACCCTCAGGAAGTTCACACTCTAATGGGGAAAGACGACACATAAAAAGAAACTGAAAAAGGAGGAGTATCCAGAGGGAGATGATAAGAGCCTGTTGAAGACTTGCAGCTGGATTGGGAAATGATCTGAGGAGATGTGAGTTACAGAGAGATGATTTCACCTTGCAGAATGTTGAGTTTCTGAAGATCATGAAATCCAGGTCAGCCAGGTGGGAAATGATGCCATCAGGGGCTCTAAAAAGCAGAGATAACGGGCTTGACCCAGTAGGGCAGAAAGGATTCGGCAGCGAAGATAGTCATCTTTTCAAGGAGAATTTCTTGACTACCTTTGTGGAAATCATAATTCCATTACTTGTTAACAGTTTCCTAGGATATGTTCATATTGAAAATGTCTCTTGAGAAACATGGATAATTGAGAGTTTACTGACTGTGTGATAAAATACAAAATATCCTTTAAATGCCTTCTTAGTGTGTTATATGGCCACAGATAGAATAGCTTAAGCTATAAATACATTCAGCTATTGGTTTTATACATTAATGGAAAAAAACAGTGCCTTGGGTTTGCATTATGTAATTTGTTTTCAAAAGATTTGTTTTTCTACTTCAGTTTGGCTTAGTCTAAAATGAACATTTCCAGCACCCGTTCCCACTGATAGCAGAGAAGGCTATTTTCTTAGAGTGATGCTAGATGGCAGGGGGAAGCCAGGCATAAATTTGAAATGTCATTGTAGTTGGTAAGACAGAGGTGGATAATTGAGAGCTGACTTATTTTCCTAAAATAAGTTGTAGTTTATACAGAAATGAAGTAAAAATAACATTTTTGTTTTGAAAGACAGGGGAAATGATAATTGGTTAGTCCGATACGAAAAGCAGAGTGGTGAGAGTGAAAGTTCCAATAAGGTAAGAAAATAAAAGGCTATGTCTACAATCAGTTACTGTAATGTCTTAATTTAAAGGAGAGTAACATTTTTTTCAACCTCTTTGACCTCATGACTCCTCATTTTCCTTTTCTTCCTCTTCCCATTTAATGTTTTTCTCCTCCTTTAGTTTTTCCTTCTTATCTTTTTTATCTCTTTTCTTTCATTGTCTTGTTTTTCTTTACTGTTTTCCCTTTTGTTATTGTGGTTGATTTTTCTTTCCGTTTTGTTGTTTAATAGGCTGAGAAAATGAAACCAGCTAAATTTAATTTGAGGGAGTTTTTGAAATCTCAAGTTGAATAACCATTTGTTTCTACTGATTTTAAGTATTAAAAAAGGGGTCTAATGGTTTTGTCACCACATCTGTTATTTGCTACTTCCCCTTTTGGTCTACTTTTTCTCTCATTTCCTTGTATTAGTGAACAGTATTATGCAAATATTACCATTTACTGCATGGAATTGAATGTTTCTTAAAACATGACAGTGTCACATAACCTTTCTTGTGAATGATGCTGGGTTTTTTTTTTACTTAAAAGAGTTTTTAAATTTATTATGATAGACTACACAGAAATTTAACAATTATTATATGTATGTTTGTGTATTACATGCAACCAAAAATTGGTTATATACAACTAATGGTTCAGTTATGGTATCAGTTGACTAGCATTTTTTTAAGTGCCTACCTTGTGTCAGGCACTATGCTAAGCTCTAGAGCAACAAGGGAAAGCAAAAAAAAAAAATTAGTCCCTGCTTTCAAGGAACTCAAACTAATAGTAGAGACAAAATGTAAACAAGATATAAAAAGGATAAATTGAGGATAGTTTCAGAGGGAAGGTGATATTAAAATTAAAGAGGACTGGGAAAGGCTTCTTGCCAAAGATAGGACATTAGCTGAGACATGAAGGAAGCTAGGGAAGCTAGGACATGGAGCTGAGGAGGGAGAGCATTGCAGGCATAAGGCAGAACCAGTGAAAATTCTTAGAGTTGGGAGATGGAATGTCATGTGTAAGGAATATCAAGGAAGCCAGTGTCAAAGTGGGAATGATAAGTCTGTAACACAAATGACATTGGATTTCAGTCGAATATACCAGAAGTATAGAAAAGCTCTCAAAATGACTGAATGAGGTTATTTTTGGAGGGAAACCCTTAAACATTTAAGAAAGTGTTAAATGAAACATTTTCTAAAACTTTTTCTAATCTTTATTTCTAATTTTACATATTCAGACATTACTTGATCAAAGGATTTTAAATAGCTACATCCTAAATCATTTTATTTCTGTTCCAGATGACTGAGTTTTTAGTGATAATTTGATTTTTGCATTTTTATTCTTGCATTTTTAATTGGCCTTATTGAAGTGAGCACTTCATAAAGTATAGAAGGAACAGCACATTTATCATATTGACCTTCAATGAGAAAATTAATTTTTAAAAAATTATTGTTTAAACTGCATTTTCTTAGCCCCTATATTCCATTTTTAATTTATCCCTCCTGGGACGTACTTCATTATCTTGCCATATTTCACTTGGGTTTTACTTAGTAGTACTCTGCCAATCAGTCTGTTATGATAAGCTTGTAGGGGAAGTGTTTTATATACACACACACACGTATATATACATATACATACACACACACACATATACACATATAAACATGTATATCTGCTGGTTCTAGCCCTGCTAGACTGTGGCCTGGACATCTTATAACTAGTTTCAAAAATGTGTCCTGCAGTTCTAAAGGACTTATGATGAAAAAAACTTGTAAACTACCTCCAGAGAAAGTACGGATGAACACTGGGTGCAGATTGAAGCATACTTTTTTCACCCTATTTTTCTTAAAGTTTTGTGGGTTTTTTTTTCCTTTTGTGATATGCTAATATGACCATATGTTTTACATGACTCAACATGTATAATGCATCTTTTTGTCGTCTGAAGAAGTGATAGAGTGATGGGAAGAAGAGAGAGAATTTGGAAACCAAAATTTTTTAAAATGAATATTAAAAATTAATTTAAATGAATATTTAAAATTTTGTGAAATATAATTGAAAAATATTTAATGAAATAAATAAAAATATGCATATATTTTAAAATAGAATGTGTCCTCGCCCTAGATAATGATGTTTTACTATATTTGGAAGCTACAGTTCAGAGAATTTATCTGGGAATAAAAAAGAGAAATTTTCTTACTGATCAATTTGTACAGTGCTTTAGGAAGGTGTGGATTTTTAAAATATGGTAAATAGGCACTTTGCTTCCTAAGTTAAAGGAATATGGTAACCCTGATTTTTCCTACCATATGTTTTTCAAATATATACTCTTTAAAATGTAATAATGTTTTGAAAATACTATAAATGTTAAGGATCTCTAACTATAAACTAAACTTGTAAAAATCACTCTTAATTTAATCTATCCTATGGTTTCAGTAGAGTTTTAAAAGCCTTTCTGGAAGGAGAAAAAGCACTCGTTATATTTCTGTCTTGTATTTTAGCTGAGTATACATTTTCCAAGCCCCTTTTTCCATTTATATTCAATAAAGATGCCAGATATAAAGTTAAAAAAAAAAAAGCTAATGATTCTCAGATTCTGCCTGATTTGATACTGACTCCTTCCATTCTAGTATGAAGTTGTTAAAACATTGTCTGGTAAGTTTATGATAGAATCTTCAAAGCATACATTTTTAAACAACCCCACACTATGTATTTGTATATAAAGCTTCTTACCAACAAAACAATTTTCACTCTTAGGAAACAGAATGGACTACTAGTAAAGAATCTCTTATTAAAATTGCTGCAATTGATAATGGTCTAGCATTTCCTTTTAAACATCCTGATGAATGGAGAGCATGTGAGTATTCTATGGTTATCAATATTTATATTACTCCTTTTCTTTAAAAAAAAAAATGATAATAGAACCAACTTTGCCCATATGGCAGGAAATTGTGAATGGAATATAATCCTGCCTAGTCTTTCTACCATGTGCAGAGAAAGGTTTATGAAAGACAAGTAAGAAAGAATGCCCTTATAATAGGAACTATACCCAGCCTTTCATCATATCTCAGTGCTTTCCAGATGAAAATATCTCTGAAGTTTGGCAGCCAGTCTAGAAGCCTTCACAGTAGCCCTTTAATTCTACTACGTGGCACGGTAAAGTCTCATTCTCTGCTAGCATTTTAAAATCTGCATTCTCTGTAGCAGAAACTCCCATTCTCTATGTCCCTAAAACTAGTGCCACAGCTTTAAAATTTGACTTACATAATAGATAGTAAACTCAGTCAAATGTACCTTGACTCAGAGAACTTTGTCCATGTAGTAACTTTAAATTTTGGGTCATTATCTGTATAAAAATGATTAACTTCTGATGATTTGAATTCTAGTTACTATAGTTGTAACTATAGAGGCAAGAGACCCTTAGCAGCGGTTCTCAACCTGTGGGTCATGACCCTTTTGGGGGTTGAACAACTTTTTCACAGGGGTCGCCTAAGACTATCAGAAAACCCATATTTCCAATGGTCTTAGGAACCAAGAGACTGCTCTTCTATCCATCTCCAGGCGAGTCCATCCACATGCAGATACGCCCACATGTGAGTAAAGGATCACAGCATTAGAAAGGTTGAGAACCACTGCTTTAGAGAATAGTACTATGTTAGGAATCTTCCTTTGACCTTTACTTCCATTGGCATTACTGTGGCCAAACTATTTTATTACTTCTTATTCCTCACTCTTTTCCTGGTTTATGCAGTAGAGGTTGGTGTTGGCCAATAGACTTGTGATACTAAAACTGAATAGAACAAGAAGTTTGGTTTATCACTATGAAGAACTGAACTAAGCCATGTCTGCTTTCAGATTTAATTATAGTTGATGTGCCTTGCTGATAGATAAAAGATTATGTGCTTACAGAAGTTTCAGTGGTACCGCCTACACTTCACAGTGACCATCTCTTAGCCATGCCCATTTCTGTTTCTCAAATCATGGAGATAATAGTACAATTGTGTGCCTTCCCATAATGTATAGTCAGTTTGAATGCCAAAAGTACATTTGCCTGAAATAATCTTTTATGGAGAACTTACTCAAGGCAAATACTTACATGGTAGTCAGAAGAAGCAATACAAGGACATTTCCAAGATTCTCTGAAGAACTTTGAAATTGATTGTGAGCCATGGGAGACATTGGCACAGGATTACCCAACTTTGGTGTGCCCACATCAAAGAAGGTGCTGTACTCTATAAGCAAACCAGAATTGCAGTAGCCCAGAAGTAACATGAGATGCACAAATTTAAACATCTTCTCTCCAGACGTTCATATGGGCTATTTGTGCCCAACCTGTGATAAAGCCTTCTGAGCTCATAATGGTCTGATCAGCCACAGTCAGACACACTTCAACCCCAACATAATGATGTCATTTGGGTCCTCTTTTAGAATGAAGGAAACCAACCAACTTGTCAGGATTTATCTCTAAACACAAATTCTCAATATACAGTTTATGAAGATAAGAGATTATTTAAAGTAATCACTGGTGACATTTCAGGTGGTGGGTAGTAAGCACATGGTACTGGGATGACCAGCATTGACGCATTATATGTTAAGAGATATGACTAAGACTGAAGAACATATAAATATTTAGGTTAAGAAACCCTTGATCTGAGGTGGCTGGGTGGTGCAGTGAATAGAGCACCGGGCCTGGAGTCAGGAGGACCTGAGTTCAAATTTGACCTCAGACACTTAACACTAGCCGTGTGACCTTGGGCAAGTCTTAACCCCAATTGCCTTGCCCTCCCTCCTCCAAAAAGCAAAACAAACAAAAGAAACCCTTGATCTTTAAAAACTATTTCTAGTAGGGCATTTAACTTGCCCGCTTAACTTGTTCCAGGATCTTTGAGTCCTAGTGTTAGATAGTTTCATTTCAAAATACTTGAATATTCATTTCAAAATATGTGAATATTAAGTACCTTCTTTGTGTCCAATATTGCCTTTAGCCCTTAGAAACTTACAGTCAACGTGTGATGAATTTCCTATTCTTATATTCAAGCTTATCATCTAGGCATTTTGGAAATGAAAGTTTTCTAAAATTTCCTCGTGGACTGAAAATACTTTTATTCCCTATTAGATCCTTTTCATTGGGCTTGGCTTCCTCAAGCAAAAGTTCCTTTTTCTGAAGAAACTAGAGAATTAATTCTCCCACGTATCTCTGATATGAACTTTGTGCAAGATTTATGTGAAGATCTTTATGAACTTTTTAAGGTAATTTTAAAATCTTATCTGAAAAATTTCAAGTTTGATATAATGGAAAAAACATTGGACTAACAATCAAAAGATGTGCATTCATTTCTCATCTCTCCACCCTGCTAGCTGTTAGATTCTGGATAAATTACTTAACCTCTTTAATCCTCTGTTTCCTCATCTGTAAAGTGGGAATAATGACATTTGTCCTACTTGCCTCACAAGGTTGCTCATGATCAAATGAAATAATGTATATGAAAGCACTTTTAAAACTGAAAACCCTGTATATACATATATATATGTGTGTATATACACACACACATATACACATATATACTTTTTAAAATTAGAATTAGTAATCATTGGAATACTAAAGTAGTTTGAGGAGTTGATTTTCATGAATGCCCAAGGACAATAAAAAAGAATATCATATCACAGGATACATAGAGTGAAGAGGAAGAGAAATTCTATTTATAATTCAACAGGCTTCTCCAAATCAGGTCAACATATACTTAGTGACTTTAGTGCTAAGGTGAACATAGGAGATGATTGTGAGAAATGTGTTGGAAATATTGTTGAAGGTTGCAAAATATTCCAATATCTTGTGTTGTGTATAGCATAAATATTTCCAGAAGAAAGTTGGAAGGCACTGTACTTAGTAACATTACAAAATTGCAATATTTGCTTACTTAATAGGAAATGGGAGAATCATTTCTAAATAAACTACATGTAGACAGTTAAACATTACCTTGTTAGAACAAAAGTCAAAATTTAATTACAAACTA
Source organism: Pseudochirops corinnae (assembly GCA_028646515.1). Lineage (NCBI taxonomy): Eukaryota > Metazoa > Chordata > Mammalia > Diprotodontia > Pseudocheiridae > Pseudochirops > Pseudochirops corinnae. Next base: position 74,526 of record JAQQSV010000752.1, read on the forward strand.
GAAAAGAGGATGAAGGCAGAAGGGCACACAATGGACAAGTACAGTGACTTTAGTCAGACTTATTCAGACAAGCTGACTAAAGTCACTAAGTATGTGTTGACCTGATTTGGAGAACAAGATGGAAAATTCATTTGAGTTTGTCCATTAGTACATATATCTTAGATACTTGATAGATGATGAGCTACACCCAGGATTAAACAGAAGGGAAAAAGTAGAAAAGATTGCATATTGTAGATGTTTTTGAGAATCTCTGGTCTCTGACACAAAAATGTATTTTTAAATATCAGTATTCTTTTAGAGGTGCTCTGACTACAAAACATGAAACATTTATATCCACCTTTCATCTTCCCACGGACCTTTGGAGAATTAAACGTGAAAGTGACCCAAAGGTCAGTGGGATAATGAATGGTGGGTGTAAAGGAGAGTAACATATCACTAATAATGACTTATGTACAAAAAAGTCTCTATAAAAGAAGTCCTTCAGAAAATTTGTTATCAGAAAAAAGAAATAGGCCATTCATATCGTGAAAGTAATAGCTATTGAAAAAAGTTTTGAGTACTTTAAAACTTTTTTCACGGAAGTCCTACACCAGAGCCTTATTGCATAAAGATCATAGGATAATAGTTTTATAGTTGTAAATAACCTTAGAGGTTATCTGGTCCAACCATCTCATTGTACAAATGAGGAAACTGAGGCACTCGTTTCTTAGTGACTTTACCAGTCCTTGCAAGAGTTGGAAGGTCAGACTAACCAAGATGGTAGAATAGGAGGAAGCAATACATCTCAGCTTTCTTCCTGTTCTCGCCCCACAACTACACCAGCAATGATCTAAGAATGTCAGACTAAGTGATTGGGAAATCTTTGAAGAAACTGTAGAGGGTTATCTTTCTAGCCCAAGACCACATAAACTTAAGAGACTTTCCAGTAAGATCATGGTAAAGTGACACTAAAATGCTACCTGTAACGAGAATATTACCCCTTCTTCTCCCCTTCCCCCCACCCCAAAAAAAGAATTGAGGGAGCCTGTACATAGGCAAAATTATCACTTATTGCCAAGAAGATGATAGTGTACTTGGAAAACCCCAAAGGCACCACTAAAAATTAATTGAAACCAACAAAGTTGTAGTATATAATAATTTGTCATAAATCATCAGCATTTCTGCTTAGTAATAATCCCATTAGAAAGACAAATTCCATTTAAAATAACCCCAAAATTTTACACATGTATAAATATTTGGGATTTTACCTACCAATATACACACAGGTACCACTATAAAACACTGTTTATGGAAATAGAAGCCTACATAATGTCAGAATGTTAATTGCTCATGACTAGGCCAAGCTAATTTTATATTTATTTATTTATACAGTAGTTGACTGGACTGACTCTTCATGACTCCATTTTTGAAGTTTTCTTGGCAGAGATCCTAGAGTACTTTCCCATTTCCTTTTCCAACTCATTTTACAGATGAGGAACTGAGGCAAATAGGATTAAGTGATTTGCCCAGCGTAACACAGCTAGTAAGTGTCTGAGGCCAGATTTGAACTCGTGAAGATGTGTCTTCCTGATTCCAGACCTGGCATTCTACGTACTGTGCCACCTAGCCTTCCCCTTGTAGCTTGATAATTGAAAAAAAGAATATCAAGGGCTTTTTAATACAGAAAGACTTTTGAGTATGTGCTCTGCAGTGGACAATGAATTTGTGGTCTGAGAATCAACCTACTTAAGTCCAGTGAGGCCAATCATGAGATTAGTTACCAGGTGAAGAGTTGCTTTTGTCACAGAAATTTATGAAGACAGTTTACTGAGGTACAGATGTTTTATAATCTATTTACACAAAAATCATGTGTCTTTTAACAGAGACATATTCCACTTCTGATAGTTATATCTTGGTATTTTGTGCTCCACTAGTTTCATAATACTAGCCTAAAAAAAATAGGGTTACTAGTTAAATATCATGAATATGCTTAGAAATGTTAAATAGAAATAAAATTATACTGCTCTATTGTACAGTTGTTGTCTTCTACAAGCTGTTGTCTTCTAAAATTAAATTTCAACAAAGTTAACTTTGCATAAGTATGAATGTTGTTTATCAGTGAATTTTAATTAAACTCATGCTGCTTTTTTATGTTGAATTTTCAGATTTGATCATTTAAGTTTGTGAACTTGAATTGTAGAATTGATTATTATTCATGCTGAATAAAATAACTTATAAACAAGATCTTGTTGTTAAGGAATTTTCAGGTTTTTTTTTTTCTTTCTCTTAAAGACTGATAAAGGATTTGACAAGGCCACTTTTGAAAATCAGATGTCTGTAATGAGAGGCCAGGTAGGTCATCTTTTTTGCAATATTTAAATTATTGTATAGAAAAGAAACTACTACAGATTAATTTTATCCGGTTTCAATTGGGCCCTCACTATTGCATGCCAATGCTTTTACTCTTCCCTGAATGAAGGGGGAGAAGGAAAGATGAGTCTTCATTTATATGTTTATTTATTTGTATTTTTATTGATACCTTTTTGTTTTTTTATTACCCAAATTTCCCTGTTTCCCTTACCCTCCCCCTGCCAAGAGAGCAATCACTTAAAATAAGATCATTTATTTATTTATTTATTTATTTGTTTTGCTTTTTTTGGAGGAGGGAAGGTAGGGCAATTGGGGTTAAGTGACTTGCCCAAGGTCACACAGCTAGTTTTTGTGCTAATTGTCTGAGGTCAGATTTGAACTCAGGTCCTCCTGACTCCAGGGCTGGTGCTCTATTAACTGTGCCACCTAGCCTCCCCAAAATAAGAATTTTTTAAAGAAAAAGAAGAGGTGGGGGAAATAAGCAAAATCAACAAATTGAAAACATCTGACAAAATTTGCATATCTATTTGTGCTTTCCCTACTTCCTTTAAACATGTCCACATTTCCCCCATCCAGAAATTCTTCATTTGACCTTATTATCCTCTCGAGCTCTCATTGGGGTCCTCTCACAAAGTCCCAGGAAAAAACTGTCTGTACTTACTGCTTCCACTTTCTCACTCCCTATTCCTCAATCCCTTGCAGTCTGGCTTCTTACCCTTCTTACCCTTCTCCAAGGACCAGTAATATCTTTTTCTTAATAGTGCCAATTTTAAGTAGATTTCTATTCTCCCGGACAAGAATTGCATTTCCACATATTTACAATGCTGATAAAGTACAATGTTATTCACTTCTCTCTCTGCACACATTCAAGTATTCAGAATGCCTAGAATTTACACAGAAGCTCAAGTGTAATCTTTAAACTGCCTCTTCACACAGCCTCTGCTGCAGATTTGGGCCCTTCAGTTTTTGAAAAGCTATGCAAAATGTTCTTTTTTTTAGTGTATGTAGTCAGTCTCTTCAGTAGTAGATCCAGCAGACACTTTTATATGGGCTACTCCAACACCGAGAAATCTACCACACATACCTAATAGTCTTGACCTCCTACTCTCTGATTCTCCTGAAGAACACTAGGATTGCAGACTTTATCCAGTTTTTTCTACTGGTGCCCACATTCTTCCTTCTTAACAGTCTGGTTCTTAACAAGTCAGTTTATTGCAATCTATTACATTTGCCAGGGATTGCCTGATTGTCTTTATCCTCAATTTTACTGTGAAGCTTCCCATCCTTCACTGCAGCCTTCTTATTAAAGCATAATATTCAGTTGCGTTCTTGGAAGATATCTTCTCTACTTTTCTCAACTTCTTGGGCCATGCTTTAATGTATTCTTTCCTTGAGTGGCCTTTTGTCATTGCTGATGGTGATCTTATTCTCCTTGATTGTGCTCTTATCCACAGTAGAATGTCTTTTGAGAATGTCATTTGCATCAATGTCAGAGGTTACTTCAATCTAAGGAACACCCCAGGGTAGGGGGTGATTCCTGTGAACTCAAATTTGCCAAATAGTTTGTTATCCTTTGTCATTTTTGTAAACCTGGATAAGCATAGTAAGCTACATTGAGTAAATGGTGAAGGATTATGTCTGCTTTGTGGGGAGTAGTGATAGTAAGCTTGATAAGAATTTTCATAACTCTTCCAGCAGTTTCTATATGAGAGAAAAGAAGCATAACATCTAAAAGCAACAAGTCATGTAGTTTGTCAGTTTTATCCTCAGACAAGATGGCAGCCTGGATAGCGGTATAAGCAATAGTCTCAAGAGGATTGTTACTGTTGATTTTTTTTTTACTCTTGAAGTCTTGCAGAAGTTTTTTGGAATTTGAGGATAAGAATAGAATCATGGATCTGAAACTAGGTTTTGACATCCCTTAGAGCCTTTTCTTTTGGGTTGCTTTGTGCCACAAAGGAGTCTACATTTAGTTCTTAAAGATGAGTGCAGGTGATAGAGGTGTAGAAATTGGTGCCTTCATAAAAGGAGTCATTTACAGTACTGGAATACAGTCTGTGCTTTGCAGGTTCACAAGTGACACTGAGGCGCCTTCTTGTTCTCAGTCATGTCCTTGTGCTTATATTCAGCAATAAATATTTGACCACACAGTTTTCAAAGTCTTCTCCAACCAGAGTATCCTCTGCTGTGGACTTGACTTGAAAGATTCCATCTTCAGTGTTGAGGATGGAGATTTGAAAGTACCACCTGTAAGGTCAAAAGTATAATTTTCTTCCATGATCATTACTACTAACTTTTAGCTTATTGATGATTCAGAGCACACTTTGAGACCATCAGTGATCTGAGCTCTGCAGGTGCCTGACCTGGGTTTCAGTCTGAGCAGCATTAGATTGCTGTTGGACTCAGACCCTGTCAACTAGCTGGAAAACTCTCTTGGTTCAGAGTGATAGAATTATAGGCTCCCATTGGTCTGGAATTCTTGCCCTGGTTATTTTTCCACAGGCAGAGTTAGATGCTTGAACTGAGACCCCACTCTGCTTCTGAGGTCTGAACCATCACTGCTACTTGCTTCTGAACTTCTTGATCTACTACCCAGGGCCTCCCTGACAGAAAATGCTGCCAGAGGTACAGGTTTCTTTCTTAGTCCACCCTGGATTTTTGACCTAGAATTGTGTAGTGGACTATAAAACTGCCAGTTGCCACTTCTCACACAATAGAGATCTGCGAGTTTCTTGCTATGAATCTGGAATCTTCTCTTGGAAGAGTGCATGTCCTGTCCCTGAGCTCCGAAGTACACCATACATGACATGCTTCTGGTCCAATCCTAAATAGTTTTTCCCTATGCTGCTAAACAATGAAATACTGGCTTTTTCTGGATTTTTGGTCTTGTACATTTTCTAGGTCTCTTAAGAGGAATTTTGGGAGGGGAGCTTGACTGTATTCCTTTGCTCTGCCATTTTAGCTCTACCTCCTCAGATAAAATATTGTGTATGAGGAATTTGAAGTGGGTCAGTTTGGCTAGAATGTAAAGTTCATTATGGGAATTAATGTGTAATAAACCTGGAAAGATAAAGTTAGTGCCAGATTTTAAATACCAAACAGGAGTTTATATTCTTTCTTAGAGAAAACAGAGAACCACAAACTTTTTTGAGTGACACAATCAGGATTTCTAGGTTGCATGACCAACAAGCTGGAGGACTGGACATTTTTCTCTGATCCTAGTGATCTCTCAAAACTCTCCAGAACAGAAATTATGTTCCACAGATAAAGCAACTTCACCCATCTTTATAGTGTAGGACACCAAGAACCTCAGGAAAGGTAAAACTCCCATGAACCAATGCCTAATCTGTGCTCACTGCACTTCCTCCCCCATAACCTACCATGTTCTCAGCAACAAAGCTATAGCAGCCACTCAGCCCATGGACTTGCATTAGAATGCATCCCCGCACTGTGGAACCTCTCTCCCATCTTTCTAGTGCCACAAAGATCCAAGCTCCAAACTTAAGAAATTTGCTGAGGCCTCAATAACCACTGCTGTGTTAGGGTTCTCTGCTGCAACAGAGCTTTTTAGGAGAATGAAAGAAGAGAAAGAATGGTAGGACATCTGTCTCAGCTTGTAATAGAGCTTATCCCCACCCCTTTGTGTGCCATGTGCACACACACACACCCCCTTGGAAACCCAAAAGTCCGAATGATTGAAACCTTCAAAGGATGTAGTAGCACCATCATGGAAGTGTTCTGTATTGCTGGGCCAGAGAATTGAGACACAGGGAACAGGACAGGGTACCATGTGTGAGAGACTGTCTGGTACTCTGTTAAGCCTCAGGGAAAGAACCCAGCATCCAACTAGGGTCGTTTGTGTCTTGTCAGAAAGTCACTTGAGGCAGAGACCTAGGCTGGTCAACTATGTATTGCCCAATATAGGATAAGACAACCCTAAAGAAACTACTGTCAGTGGGGAAGGAGTCAGAAGGTGAGCAATAGGGGAAAATTAAAAAAAGACTGAAAAGTTTCAAGAGGAAGAAAACGCAAAAGATTTTGAGCATATAAACCAATAGGGAAGACATTGACAACAGAAGGAAATATGACCTCCAGATATAGTAAATAAGTTTAGACATTAGGGAATAAATACTTCAGAACAAAGGCACATTATTTAGCACCTTATGAAGCTGAAGACCCTGTAGATTTCAAGGAGATCATAAAACCACAACAAAAGTTTCGAATGGTTTGAAAGAGAAATGAGAATTGTGAGTGCAGAATTTATGGCCTGCATACCAGAAATAATTGGCAAAAATAGAAAAATTTGTATCTATGGTGACACGTCTCGGTGAAGAAACAAAACAGCGAGCTGATTGGGTATACAAATCGTGGTTGTTCATCCTTCATTCTTGAAGAGAACCAATGACATCAGGAAAGTGATGTCTTGACTTGCAAGTAAATTGGATTTAAATGAGGCAGAGCTATGCAAAGTTATCAGCCTCACTGTCTTTTCCAAAGCCATCAGACGTAGGTCAGGACTACTGGTGATGGCCCCTAGGTATACAAATATACAGAAGTAAAAGAAGAATAGTGGCAAAAAGCAATAACATTAAAATAAAACGAGCTGTCTGTTGAATTCAGTCATATTGAACTTGAAAACAGACTGAATAGAGACAATTTAAGAATATAGGACTCCCAGAAGAATATAAGTTTAAAAAAAAAACCTGAAAACCATAATACAAGAAAATAGCCCAGAACTTCTGAGAACAGAAAACCAATTGCCAATTGAAAGAATCCATAGATCATCTTCAGGGGCAAAAAAAAAACAAACCCAAAAAACTCAAGGTTGTAAACTTTAAGACACATAGTGGTTAGATTTAATACATTTTTTGGAGAAACAAAAATTCTACTAGGGACCAGGAATGACGTGGTCAGATCTCTGCTTTACAAATATCAAGTTTGGCACCTTTGTAGAAAATGGGTTAAGAGAAGGAAAGAAGATGAATGAAAGGAGATCAAGCAGTAGGCTGAGAGGCGATAGGAAACTGAACTAGATCGGTAGCAGTGTGAGTGGAGTGAAAGGGATAGATGCAAAAGATGTTGAGGAACTGATATTGATAAGACATGGCATCTGAATGAATATAGTGTAAGTAAGAATGAGAATGAAGACCTAAGCTTCAGACATGGTTAACTGGAAGAATGGTGGTGTCCTCAACAAAAGTAGGGAATTTAGGGGGTGGAATGAGTTTAGCAGGGGAAAAGGCTGTTTTGACATGTTAATTTGGAGATAACTCTGAGACATCTGTTAGAGATGTCCAGCAAGTAGTTAAAGATGTGGGACTAAACCTCAGGAGAAAGCTGAGGGCTAGAAATAAAATTTGGACATCATATGCATAGGTGAAGCTGATGAGATCACCAAAAAAGAGAGAATATATAGAAAGAAAATTAGTGAAGCCCAAGGCAACTTCTGCATATAATCACACATAGGGAGTGGAACACACATGATGATCCTGCAAAGAATGTTAAGCAAGGGTCATGGAAATTGAGGTTGATCAACTTGGAAAGACATGTTTGAGGGAACAGCAACCCTATGATTACTGAAATGCAGGAGGGCCTAAAGATGGAGAATATGAGTCAGATATTAAACTAGGTAACTGTCACCAGCATCTGGACAGGTTTAAATATCTGAAAAGGATGAACCTCAAAGAAGTTGCTGAGTGATAGTGGCAATGAGGAGCAAGAACCATACCTGTTCCTTCTTGCCTACAGTGTTGATGGGCAAGAGAGAAGGTAACAATCAGTACTAGAGCAAACAGGCATGGGGTATCTTAAAGCACCTTTTTGCTGAATTCTTGAAAGAAGAAATGTTAGGTCATCTAGAGTTAAGTTTACTTTGCATTGATTCAATGTGAAAAATTCTTGGTAAACTTTTTTTTTCTTTAGTAAATGTTTGAAATAGCAAAATCTCAATAGTAAGGGTTCTTGAGTGGCTAGTAAATTAGGGACAAGATATGGCTATAAGTTATCTTGCCATCGTATAGAGTGAAATAGGAAGAAATTGTAAGTAAATATAATAATAGGAAAATGATATTAAATCAGCATTATTTTATGCATCTGCTAGGACTACAGTGTTTTTTGCTTAAAATTAAAGCTATGTATATGTCCATATATACATATATGTTTATGTAAATATGTGTGTATATAAATGTACATATATATACACACACATATACATACATATGTATATGTGAAGAAATGGCGTGTGAGATTGTACCTACATTGGTTATGGTTGTAGGCAAATTATAATAGATACACTGTGGTCAGCCAAAAGAGCTATATTTTAGGGAAGAAAGGAGAACATTTATATAAAGCCTTTAGGCACTGTGCTAAGTCCTTTACAAATACTAAGTCCTTTATAAATACATGTATTCCTTACAGTAGCTTTGTGAAATAGATGCTCTTATTGTCTCCATTTTATGAATTGTTCTTTAGTTTTCTCAATTCATGTAGACCTTTAAATTTAACTGGAGTAGCCTCTTTTATCCAGCATTGATGGGTAAAGTAGAATTCTAGATAAATTATTTTTTCACATAAAGTTAATCTCTTTTAAGTACCTACACTTTATTTTAACCATTTGGTCTAAATTGTATTTGCATTGTGAATACAATGGTGTTATTGGTATCTATAGGAGATTTCATGTAGATAGGAATTTTTAATATTGAAAGACAAAAATACATAAAATCTGCATTTCATTGCTATGCTTTTCCTACTCCCAGTTGTCTGTTTTATAAGAGACCTTACATTGAGCTCAGGAAAGCAGACATATGTTTTGGGAAAAGCATAGGTTAGTGTAATAAAATAGCAGTATTTTTAATTCATGGTGATTTATATTCCTACTGCTTATTACATAGGAATATCCTGAACTGAAGAGGGTAGAATGGAAAAACTGGCAAAAGATGATGTTTGTAGTTTACTCTGTTTAGTACTGATAATCTTAACTTGATTACCATCAAACTAATGCAGTGATTTTCTATTGAACATCCCTCTTTTTTAATTGATGATTGGGCTCAGGTTTATAGGATATGTCATCTTGCATTGCATCTTAAGTTTCTTTGCTCTTCAGAATACATTCCATTCCCCATCTGAAATTTCTGGTTGGTGCAAAATAGTCTCATTTTATTTGAAGGTCTTTCTCCTTGTCACTTCCAGAGTTTAATGTTTGCCTTTGAAATTGTTAAGTTTAACCATTTCATATCTTGGAGTTTGCAGCATAGGATCTTTCTGGAGATAGTCTAAACTCTTTCAATTAGCACTTTGCTTTTTGTGTTCAGAGAAGTTCAAGTTCTTGTGCTATTTCTTGCATTATAATGGCCAGAGGTTTTTAAAAAATTGTTCTTTTGAAGACCTATAAACCTTAAGTTATCTTTGAGATTAATATATTTTGCTTATATAGAGATCATCTTTTAACATTATCACTTTTTACAACTCTTTGTCTACATTATCCTTTACTTTTGTATATTTGCATTCTCCATCAATTGTCTTCTCCTTTCTTTCTTTGGTAGGATTTGCCACTGTGGATTCAGTCAGGTTTTTTCCTATTTCACAGATTATTTCTGGTTTGAATGCCATAAATTGTACTTTTAGAATTCTTATTTCTATCTTGAACTATTTAGGAACATCCTGTTCTGATTCCATGCTCCCTTGAGAATCCCCAGAGCTCTCTGCTTCATTAGGTGTTGATTGATTTTCCTTTGTCTTGCTATATTTATTCAAGACATTCATATTTGTTTAGCTAATCTGGAGGCCACAATCCCTTCTATTATTAGTATCTTCCTTGTTACTTTATATATTTGTGCTCAAGACTTTAAGTTTTTTTCCTTCTAAGATTTTTGGAAATTTTAATCATTTTTCCCTCTAGTCCTCTCTCTCTCTCTCTCTCTCTCTCTCTCTCTCTCTCTCTCTCTCTCTCTTTCTAACTTTTTGAGTCCTTTCTCCTTCCCCTTTGATTGTAGCATCCCCCAGCAGTTGGACCTCAGAACTGTTCAGCCTCCTCTCATTCATTCTACACTTCGAATAGATTATTTGTTATTTTCCTAAAATTTTCTCGTCTCCTGTTTGTTCATTTCTTCCTTCTGATTTGGCACCTGTTTTAATTTTCTTGTTGTTCCTCTGAAATATTTTGGAAGTTCTTTTTTCTAATTGGTTTATTTTTAACAAATTTTTTATGTTGGGTTCCAAATTTTCTCCCTCCCTCTGGCCCCTCCCCCACCCATGGAGAAGGCATATATATGTGAAGTCATGTAAAACATGTCTCTATATTAACAATGTTTAAAAAATCAAGAAAAATAAAGTTTAAAAATGTTTCATTTTGCACTGAGTTCTTCAGGTCTCTCTGGGGGTGGAAAGTATTCATCATGGATCCTTTGGAATTGTCTTGGATCATTTTCTTCCTCAGAATAGCTAAGCCTTTCACAGTTGATCCTTGTTAAAATGTTACTGTTACTATATACAAAGTTCTTCTGGTTTTTGTCACTTCACTTTGGATCAGTCGATATAAGTCTTCCTGGGTTTTTCTTCACCCATCCTGTTGATCATTTCATATAGGACTATATTATTTCATCACAATAATATACTAAAACTTATTTAGCCATTCTCCAATTGATTCTTTATTTTTGAAGTTGTTCAGTTACCACATAGGGATTTTTTTTATAGTTGGAATATTTTCCCTTTTTCAAAGATTTTTGAGCTATTCATATTATATCTTTGAAAAATGTCATTTTCATGAGATCCTATAGTTTAGACAACTGATTATCTAAAACTTTTCTATTATTCATTTAAGTTCAAGTAATAATGAGATTTGTTGAACACAGTGATTCTTCTTTTTAGAGGAACGACTACTTGCCAGATTCTTGGATAAAAGAAAATGGAAATTTTATGTGATCAAATAATGGAAAATATTAATTGAAAGATTTTTTTTAATGCTTATTATTTCTTTCTTTAGATTTTAAACCTTACTCAAGCATTAAAAGATGGAAAGAGTCCTCTTCAGCTAGTACAAATGCCGCGTGTGATTGTGGAACGAAGTCAGACTGGAAGTCAGGGCCGGATTGTCCATTTGAGTAATTCATTCACACAGACTGTGCATTGTAGGAAGCCTTTCTTTTCTTCCTGGTAGTTGATGTAAGATGAAGAACACTGGACTCTTGCCCTTAATTAGAAATGTTATATAAAAGATTTTGCAATAATGTCTGTACACAGCTCCAACTGCCAAAACCTCAGATAACTTAAATCTTTAAAAAGGTTGCATTTTGAATGTAATCAAAAGTTTACAGTTTTTGTGTCCAAAAATTGTGGATTCTCTGTCAGGGAATAAGCAAGTAACCCATTGTTTATATTGTATTTTTGTAGGATATTATTGTGTTGATACTACTTTAAAAGAAAATTTTACAGTTTACATATGCTGGAATGACTGTATTCGCTTTGGAATTCAGAATAGAAAATTATATGTCTGTTGTTTGACTATGAGAACATGCGTTTGTGAGATTACTCCTTATATTACCCTTGCAAATGAAGGGAATGTCCTTGTTAAATTTCTTCAGATTCCAAAATGCCTTAGGTTTGAAACTGACCCATCTGGATTTGAATGCAATAGTTAATACAAAAATAAATTGAAATAGTTATATTGCATTTAAGAAAAGCTGCTGTTTCTGAAACTTGAAAATTGTACCTGAAAAAACCCAGTCTACTTTATACTAGGGACCAAAAGAATAATTAAATTTGCATTAGACTTTTGTTCTTCTGTTTGTCTACTTTAAAATTATTTTTGGAGAATTGTTCATGTTACTATTTTCTTTCTCTAACATCAAAGAAGACTTGGTATAATAAAGGTGCAAAATTCAGTTTGAGAGTGCAAAATGGGAGGATTATTCATTGGCTAGTATCAAAGTAAATCTCCAGGCACTTAAGCTTTGAAGTATTTATCACTAAACATTCATTTATATGTCTTGCATAAAATCTGAGAATAAGTTGCGTTTATTAATAATGAATTTTTTAAAATGAGAAATTGTACCCCAAATATATATGAGATTGCATTTGGGGCCATACTGTGTACTGAGCCTTTAAAGCAGCTTATTTTTTAAAAAAATAATTTATGCTATTTGATATTTCAGTTTGTATTCTAATTATAAGTCAATTTTTAAAAATTATCTCAACAAGTGATAGAGACAAATTAAATAGATGATCCTAAAATCATTTACATTTGTTTCTGAAATGCATTTTTATACTTAACTGGCTGTATCTGACACTCTGAGAATTTATAACACCTTGAATAAATATTTGCTAAGTTCAAGTAAAATAAGCTATGTGAAGATCAGACTTCACTAGAAAGAGACTCAGCTTTTACCTCCTATTGTACTTAGCCCACTGATCTCCTCTCTTTGCCACTTTATCCTGGGAGTGACTGCATTACTATATCCCTCAGTTGGCCATCACTAGAACCATCCTTTCAGAAATATTCTTAAGTTTACAGACTTGGTTGCTTGCACAGGCTGAAGGTGGGGGAAAGACTTAATTGCTTGTTGTATAAAAGATCTTCCTCAGATGTTGAGCCAGAGTAGGAGATAGAAAATTCCTTGACTCTCTAGTTAGGCTCCACTTCTGTGAGCATATTTTTGAGGCCACTGACCTCATGTTACAAATTTGAAGCAGAAACCATTGTCTTCTTGGTATCCCTAGCAAATAATCTGAAAAGAGAATCATACCAAGTAGGATAATTAGAGTTGATTGTTAACTTTAAAATGTACCCTAATCTGTTTTTTCATGAATGGTAATTAAAGTTGATATTTCCAAAAGTTGTGACCTGCAGGAAAATAAGTACCTGTTTTAAGTGTTATTTTTGAAAATTTCTTTAGTTTTTCAGTATTTCACACTTTGCTATGTTGTATTTTTTTTAATGGAAAACACAGAAATTTGCTTCAGTGCTACTATTTTATAATACAGTAAGAAAAGCTAGTGCATTATTAGGATCTTCTATTTAAAATGGCCAGGTTATGCCTTAAAACTGAAGGAAATATGCATAATAAATATTTCTAAATTCTGAATAAAGTTGAGTAGAACAGTGATATTTTGCAAGCTTTTCAGAATCTTATTTCTTATGTAAATACTTAATTAAAACTTTTTAAAGTGAGTATATTTGAAGTTGCCAAATAGAAGACTTAAAATAATAAAAATTTTTGTCTCCGAGACCAAATTTGTCTTGTGTCTATTAAATAATTAAAATGTGTGTGTTTGTACCTTACTGTATTACAATATAAATGTAACAATATTTACTTTTTTTTTGTGTAACTTAGTATTAAAGTTAAATCCTGAATTATGTGGGGGCATAAGTTCCTTAGAGACATGTAACTGAATCTCTGTTAATCTCAAAATCACTTTCCTCAGGCATTTAAGTTTTTAAGGCTTTAGAGTTGAAAAATTGTTGCCACTATGCATAGGTAAAAGAAATTTCCTCACCAGGGATTCCTACGCCATTAATTCTCAAGATTTTTGGTCTCAAGCCCCCTCTTAAAAATTGAGGATTCCCCAAAGAACTATTGTTTATGAGCACTATATTGTTATTCACTGTATTAAGAATAGAAATGTCTCAGTATTATTACAGAAGTAGTTTGCACTTCACCGATCCCCTAAAAGGGCCTCACTTTTTACTACAAAATATTGCCTTTCTAATGCTACTTATTAATAGCTACAAGATGTAATCAAAATGATTCTTAGAGGCAAATTTATGTTACTGAATATCTGCATTAATAATAGAAGAAGATTCTGAACTAAATAGTCTATACTGAGAATTCTAGATCCACTATCATAGAGCTAGCTAATGTTGGAATCAGTAATAGAAACCAAGTTCTCTGGTTCCAGTACCAGTATGCTTTCCAGTAAGCCATTCTCCCTCATCAGGAAAAGCACAAAGTCAAGATGAGTAGAGAAAGCAGCTAAGTTCTCCCAACATTCTCCTCCAAAGAACATTAAAATAAATCTGAAATTTTTGAATTCTGTAACAGGAGAGCCAAGAAAAGGGCAGGATGAGAAATTTTTTCTAACCTAAAACAGTTTAGGAGATTGGAGAGGCCTGTGACACTGGGGTGGGAGCCTGCCTAGAGCCCACATGGCAGGAAAACAAGCTATGGGCCTTGGAGATGGCAACAGCAGTAGCTGCAGTTTTGAGAGCTGTCAAGACATGATAAAGAGATACAACAGCTGATCAGAAAAAGGTTTATAAGAAAGCCCTGCATTAGGACAGAGTGCTGCTTGGCAACTTCATTACCTATACTAACTTTCTTGTCAGAATTCAAGCTGAAAGAAGCTCCTGCAATAATGAAGGAGCAAGGGCCCTGAGGAGCAGTATCCTTTGCAGTCACAAGGGATCAGGGGCCCTTAGGAGCAGTATCAATTTTGGTCCCAAGGGAATAGGAGCCCTTCCTGAGTAGAGACCAAAGTGCAGACCAGGAGAGCAGTGACCACATCTCTCTTCAATCACACCACCATGGAAGCAACAAAAACTTCCAAACCCCCAGAAGTGGATTTGAAAACAGCAATTCAAGAAAACCTGAAATTTGAAAGTGCGCAACCTCCCCTCTTCCCCTCCCCCCCCACACTGAGCAAACAACAACAAAAAAGAACCTGACTATAAAAAGGTGCTGCGGTAACAGGGAAAATCAAGACAACAATTCAAAAGAAAACAATGTTCAAACAGCCTCAAAGGGGAAAAAAAGTGAATTGGACACATCCAACAAGAATTTTTGGAAGAGCTAAAACAATTATTTAATTTAAGAGTGGTAGAGATAAAAATGACCGGGGTGGGCCGTAAGAGCAATGCAAGAAAATTATGCAAAAGCAATTAGTAGATTGGTAAAAGAGACAAAAAATGCTGAAAAAATAACACAAAAGCAGACTTGGACAAATGGGAAAAGAGGTACAAAATTTAATTGATGAAAATAAACTTACTAAAGAAAATTCAATAAAAAAATTGAATTAAACAAGTAGATGTTCACAAGGACTCCATGAGACATCAAAAAACAAAAGTCAAAAGAATGAAAAAATAGAAGAAAATATGGAATATCCCTTTGGAAAAATGGCTATGAAAATAGATTGAGGAGAAGTAAAAACTGCCCTGATACCTTTGAACTAAACGGTAAAATAGAAATTCAAAAAGTCCACCAATCATTGCCTAAAAGAGGTCCCAAAATGAAAACTCCCAGAAATACAGCCAAATTCCAGGACTTCCAGGTCAGAGAGAATATTTCTAGCAGCCAAGAAAGAGTCAAATATCATTTAGCCACAGGATCACCTGAAGACAAAGGAGTTAGAATTACAAACAAGAATCATCTACTCAACAAAACTGAGTATAATCCTTCAAGTGAAAAAATTAATATTTAGTGGAATAGAGAACAGCATTAATGATGAAAAGATCAGAAATTAATAAAAAATTTGGCTTTCACAAACAAGACTCAAAAAGCATAAAAAGGTAAATATGAAAGAGAAATTAGGGACTCATGTTAAACTCTTTATATGGGAAGATGATACATGTAACTTTTTTTTCATTTTTATTTTATTTTATTTTTTATTTTTTATTTTTTTGCTTTTTGGAGGAGGCAATTGGGGTTAAGTGACTGGCCCAAAGTCACACAGCTAGTTTTGTGTTAAGTGTCTGAGGTCGAATTTGAACTCAGGTCCTCCTGACTCCAGGGCCGGTGCTCTAACACTGTGCCACCTAGCCGCCCCAATACATGTAACTCTTAAGAACTTTATTATTATCAGGCTAGTTGGAGGGAGTCTTCATAGGGGACAGGGGAGTGAGTCAATTTTGTTAGGAAAAATAAACCTAATTAAATTAGATAAGCAGGAAAACTTCATCTTGCTGAAAGGTGCCATAGAAAAGTAATATTAATATTAAACATCAAATGACAAAATGACATAGCATACAAATTATTAAAGGGAAAAGTTAAATGATTTACAGGAGGAAATAGTAAAACTATAGTAGAAGAGGAATCTCAACTTTCCCCTCTCAGAGATAAATTAATATAAGCATAAAATAATTAAGAAAGATGTTGGGTGGGGTGGCTAGGTGGCGCAGTGAATAGAGCACTGGCCCTGGAATCAGGAGGACCTGAGTTCAAATTTGGCCTCAGACACTTGACACACTTAGCAGCCATGTGACTTTGGGCAAGTCACTTAACCCCAATTGCCCTCAAAAAAAAAAAAGATGTTGGGGAGATGAATAGAATTTTAGAAAAGTTAGGGTTGACTTTTGGAGAAAATTGAATGAATATAGAAAGGAGTATGTCTTTTTTCTCAGCTGTACATGGCACTTTCACAAAAATGATCATATGTTAGGACATAAAAATCTAACAAACGCATAAAATATTAATTGCACTCATTTCAAACCATAATACAATAAAAATGACATTCAATAAACAACAGTGGAAACATAGATTAAAATTAATTGGGAACTAAGTAATCCTAAAGAATGGGTGGGTCAAAGAACAAATCATCAAAACAATTTCATTAAGAATAATGATGACAGAGGTGGCTAGGTGGTACAGTGAATAGAGCACTGGCCCTGGAGTCAGGAGGACCTGAGTTTAAATCTGGCCTGAGACACTTAACACTTATTAGCTGTGTGACCTTGGGCAAGTAACTTAAAACTTTCCTGCCCTCCCTCCTCCAAAAAAAAAGCAAAAAAAAAAAAGTGATGACAGTGAGACAACAAAACAATTTCTGGGATGAAGAAAAAGCATAAATAAAAGAGAAAAGATTAGATCAATGAATTGATGTAACTAAAACCAGAAAACACATTAAAAATTCCCAATTAAACACCAAAATTGAAATCTTGAAAATTAAAAGAGAGATTAATAAAATTGAAAATTAAAAAGTTATTGAACTAATAAAACTTGGAGCTGGTTTTTATGGGGAAAAAACTGATAAACCATTTGTTATTTTTATTTAAAAGAAAGAGAAGAAAACCAGTATAAATTACCAGTGTAAAAAAAAATGAAAAAGGTGAATGCACCACCAGTGAAGATGAAATTAAATCAATTATTAGATTTTGCCCAAATATATGTCAGCAAAACTGGCAAGTTAAGTGAAATGGAGGAATATTTACAACAATATAAATAGCCCAGAATAACAGAAGAGAAAATAGAATACTTAAATAAGACTATCTTAGAAAAATAAATTGAATAAGCCATAAATGAGCTCCCTAAGAAAAAATCTTCAGGATCTGATGGATTTGCAAGTGAATTCTGCCAAACATTTAAGGAACAATTAATCCCAATATTAGATAAGCCATTTGAAAAAACAGATGAAGGAATCCTACCAAATTCCTTTTATTACACAATATGATTTCCATACATAAACCAGAAAGAGCAAAAACAAAGAAAAAAAATCTAAGCCTATTTCCCTAATGAATATCAGTGCAAATGTTTAAAGAAAATACATGCAAGGAAACTATAGCAATACATCATCTCCCAAAGATCATACATAATGACCAGGTGGGATTTATACAAGGAATTCAGGGCTGATTCAATATTAGGAAAACTATAGGCATCATTTACTATATTAATAACAAAAACAACAAAAATCCTATCATTATATCAGTAAATACAGAAAAAGCTGACAAAACAGAGCACCTATTCGAATTTAAAACACTAGAAAGCATATGAATAAATGGAGCCTTTCTTCAAATGATAAGTAAAATGTAAAACCAAGAGCAAGCATTATCTGTAATGGGGATAAGCTCAGTAAGATAAGGGTGAAGCAAGAATATCCATTATCAAAATTATTTCTCAATGTTTTATTAGATGTTAGTTATAGCAATAAAACAAAAAAAATGAAGGAATAAATATAGGTAGAGACAAAACTATCACTCTTTGTATCTGATATGATGGTATACTAAGAGAATCAACTAAAAAACTACTTGAAACAATTAACAACTTTAGCAGTTGCAGAATATGAATAAAGCCACATAAATCATCAGCATTTATACTACCAACAAAATCCAGCAGGAAAAGCTAGAAAGAGAAATTCCATTTAAAATAATTGCAGACAGAGTAAAATATTTGGGAGTCTACCTGCCAAGACAAACCCAGGGATTATGTGAACACAAATACTGTGTTCATGATGTCCACATAAATAAAGACAAATCTAAACAATTGGAGAAATGTCAATTGCTTATGAGTAGACCAAGACAATATAATAAAAATGAAAATTCCACTTAAATTAATTTACTTATTTAGTGTCATACCAATCAAACTACCAAAATGTTATTTTATAGAGTTAGAAAAAAATCATAATTCATCTGTAAGAACAAAAGGTCAATAATATCAAGGTAATCAATAAAAAAATGTGAAGGTAAGCAGTTTAGCAGCATCAGACTTCAAACTGGATTATAAAATAGTAATCATCTTAATCTGTTACTAAGAATAAAGTGATAGATTAGGGGCACAATACATAGTATTAAATGACCATAATAATCTGGTGTTTGATAAATCCAAAGATCCAAACTTTGGGGCAATAACTCACTATTTGATAAAAATTGCTGAGAAAACTGGAAAATAGTTTGGCAGAAACTAAGCACAGACCAACATCTCACACTGTATATCAGAATAAATTCAAAATGGGTTTAGACATAAAGGGTGATATCATAAGCAAATTAGAGGAGCATGAAAAAATCTTTTTCAGAGCTATGGATAATGGAAAAGTTTATGAATAAACAAGAGAGAGGAGGATCATGGGAAGTAAAATGGATGATTTTGATAACAAGAAATTAAAAACATTTCACACAAAACCAATACAACCAAAATTAGCAGAAGAAAAAAGAAACTGGGGAGAAGGGATGAGATTATACCAAGTTTATCTAATAAAGTTATCATTTCTCAAATAAATAAGGGAACTAAGCCAAATTTATAAAATTAAGATCCATTCCCCAAATGGGCTGGGCAAGCAAAGTATTAAAAACAATAATAGTGAAACTAAAATAGTGTAATCACAGGACTGGAATAGACTAAGCAAGTGGAAGAGACTTATGAGTCTAATGACAGAGAGAACTTTAGGCAAAAGGAAGTGCAGCTACTGAGATTATCAATTAAAAAAAGTATTGACTACTTACTACAACAGGCACAGTGCTAAGCACTGAGGATTCAAAGTGAGAGTGAAACAGTCCCTGACTTCAAGGAGCTTACAGTCTAATAGAAGAAACAACATATACATATGTGTACAAATATATACGAAATCATTACCAGGTTATAAATACCAGAGAGAAAAATCATTAACAACTGGAAAGATCGATGAAGTCTTTGTATAGAAGATGGTTCTTGAACTGAGTCTTAAAGTTAGAAGGCAAAGGTAAGAAGAGAAATGCATTTCAGGCATTGAGGACAGGCTATGGAAAAGCACAGAGATAGGAGATAGACTACAAAAATGATTGTGGGGAAGTGAGAGGAGAATAACAAGATCAAGTAATATGAATTTGAACTGTGTTACAAACTTAGTAATTGTAACCTTGAATGTTAATGTAATAATCTTATCCACAAAATGGAAGATGATTAGGAGGAAAAAAAAACAATTTGCTGCATGCTTTCTTCAAGAAATACTCGAAAGGAAAGATTTATATAGAGTTAAATGCCAGCTTTGAGTAGAATTATTTTTACTTTAAATGTATCCTGCTGGAGTGGCAATCATGAGTTTAGATAAAACAATCAAAATAGATACTATCAAGAAAGACAAATATTGAAACTATGTTATGCATAAAGTTACCATAAAAATGAAATTTGTCAATATTGAATATATTACACCAAATGAAATAGCATCTAAATATTTAAAGGACTAAAAAACACCTAGATAGCAAAATTAATTGTAGATTACTTCAACATACCTTTATTTCAAATATTTATGAATATTCAGATATTCAGATTATTTCAACATACTATATTTCAAATAAAGCTAAGAAAGTTAAGCAAGAAATTATAAACATTGACTCAATTCTAGAAAAAAATAGACTTGCAAAATCTTTGATGATAATTTAATAGGAGTATTTAAGGAATGCATTTTATTCTTTAGTTTGACAGCTCCTTTATAGAAATTAATCATATACAGGGGTATAAGGCAAATTCCACCAAGTGCAGAAAACTAGAAATATTAAATGAATGGTTTACAGATTATAATGCAATAAAAGTTATCAGTAAGGGGAAAAATGAACAAAAGAAAAATAAATGGAGACTTAAATGTTAGCTAAATAATAAATCAAAGAATAAATCATAAATGATTATATTAAAGAAAATAAGTAATGCAATATACCTGTATTTAAGGTATATAACTAAAATACTCCTTAAAGGGGAATTTATAGTTCAGAAATTGTCACATTAATAAAAGAAATCTAAAGAATTATGCATGCAACTAAAAGCATCAAAATATCACAAAGCAAAAAAGTAAAAATTCTGAGAAGTCAGAGATAAAATTTTAAAAGGGTGCTAAACTTTAAAAGCATGGCTTCTAAAAAGATCAATATAAATGAGAAACCATCAGTTAATTTTATTTTTTTAAGCAAATCTACATCACTAAGACAGAAGACAGAATTCCCCCAAAATGGAGAGGAAATAAGGAAAATTAGCAGAGACTACTATAGTCAAGTATATGCCAACGAAACTGGGAGAGGGAGAGAAATAAAATGAATGAATATTAAATAATCATATTGACAAAATAGAAAATAGAGAATCTAAACAAATGAAAGAAAAAGAAATCAAGCTAGAAGGATAGATAAGTAAATTATATCAAACATTTAAAGAACAAATAAATCCTATGCCTCATAAGCAGTTTGCAAAAATAGAAAAAGGAAATCTTAACAAATTCCTGGGAAACCATATGGTTCTATTAGTCAAACCATGGATAGATAAAGGCAGAGAAATTAATCAGGTAAGCTTTTATCAATTCTGTGGGGATACAAAGTAGTGGGGATACAAAGATGAAAATAAAGTAGTATCAGTCTTCAAGAATTTTACATTCTAGGGGCAGAGCCAAGATGGTGCTGTAGAAGCAACAAGGTTCCGCAGCTCTCACATAGCCACCTCAAATACCCATAAAATATGACTCTAAACAAATTTTAAAGCTCCAAAACTCACAAAAAATACAGAAAAACATATCTCACACTGAAGGCAGCTTGGCAGGAAGGGCTCATCACAGCACGCCAGGAGCCAAAACCAGCCCAGCCTGAAACTGCAGCTTGGCCACAGGGTGGCCAGGACAAGGTGCAGCTAGAGCCTTCAGGAGAGTGGATCAGCAGCAGCTGTGGAAGTTTCCAGAATTATCAAGCCATAAGAAACAAGGACAAAGTGAAAGGTCAGTGGAACCCAGCTAAATTTGGAGGAGAAAAGTGATCCGGCCAAACTGCCTCCAGGGCAAGGAAATGGCAGAAGCAGCAGCTCTGCCACGGTCTCCACATGGCTGCTTCAGAGCTCCCAGCCTGCAGACTGCAGAGGGGCCAAGCGATCATTCAGAGGCTAAGTGCTCTTGAACTGAACGGCCTAAATCTGGATCGTGGTCTTGGATGGTAGTCCTGGGGTGCATTTTCAGTGAGCTAAAGTTGGTGGGGACTGCAAAAAAACAGCAGCCTCCTAATAGCTCTGGCAGCTGCAAAAACCCCAGCAATTTGGGACAGAGTTTTCCCCCCTGGAAGCAGAGTTCCACAGAGTTAAAAAATCAAGTAATTGACTGGCAGCATGAGCAGGAAAAGGAAGCAAAGTAAGAACAGCAACCGAACTTTGGATTCCTTCTTTGGGGATGGAAAGGATAGGGGCATGGAGTGGGAGGAAGACAACACAGTCAGAACTCCCCTACCCAAAGCTTCCAAGAAACATGAAGACTGCCTAGAAGCCATAGTTCAGCTTAAGAAGGATTTTGAAAACTAAATAAGAGAAGTGGAGGAAAAATTGGGGAGAAAAATGAAAATGATAGAAGAAAATCATGAAAAGAGAGCCAACAGCCTCACTAAAGAAAATAACACCTTAAAAAATAGATTAACTCAAATGGCAAAAGAGGCCCAAAAAGCCAATGAGGAGAAGAATGCCTTAAAAAGTCGAATTTGCCAGATGGAAAAAGAATCTCAAAAACTTTCTGAAGAGAATAATTCCTTCAAAATTAGAGTGGCACAAATGGAAGCAAATGACTTTATGAGAAATCAAGATATTATTAAGCAGATCCAAACAAATGAAAAAATAGAAGCCAATGTGAAATATCTCCTTGAAAAAACCACTGACCTGGAAAACAGATCCACGAGAGACAATTTAAAAATTATT
>JAQQSV010000753.1:0-48429 GCA_028646515.1 Pseudochirops corinnae
ATTGATGGGCATCCTCTAAATTTCCAGTTTTTTGCCACCACAAAGACAGCTGCAATAAATATTTTTGTACATATGGGTCCTTTTCCCACTTACATGATCTCTTTGGGATACAACCACAGAAGTAGTATTACTGGGTCAAAGGGTATGCAATTATTTATAGCCCTTTGGGCACAGTTCCATATTGCTCTCCAGAATCATTGTATCAG
Organism: Pseudochirops corinnae; assembly: GCA_028646515.1. Taxonomy (NCBI): domain Eukaryota; kingdom Metazoa; phylum Chordata; class Mammalia; order Diprotodontia; family Pseudocheiridae; genus Pseudochirops; species Pseudochirops corinnae. The sequence continues at coordinate 207 of JAQQSV010000753.1, forward strand.
TTCACAGCTCCACCAACAATGCATTAGTTTTCCAATTTTTCCACATCCTCTCCAGCACTTGGCATTTTCCTGTTTTGTCATCTAGACAATCTGACTGGTGAGATGTGGTACCTCAAAGTTGTTTTGATTTGCATTTCTTGAATCAATAGTGATTTAAAGCATTTTTCTATATGCATAAAGATATCTTTAATTTCTACCTCTGAAAATTCCCTTTTCATATCCTTTGACCATTTATCAATTGGGGAATGACTTGGATTCTTATAGATTTTACTTAATTCCCTGTATATTTCAGAGATGAGGCCTTTATCAGAGATACTGATTGTAAATATTCTTTCCCAATTTCCCACTTAACATGGAAATATTTTTAGGAGAAATTATAAGTCAGTTTTAAATATATTGTGTTTCAGTGGCCAGAGGGAGACACTAAAGTTAAGACACCTAGTAGCCAGTTTGAATGATCAGATTAAATTTCTAGGAGATGGTACTGATTTGAGTATTATCTATACAGGTGTGACAAGAGCAAAGATAATAGAGAAGGTCATCGAAAGAGAAACTATATTGGAAGGAAGAGGATAAGGGAAAGAGTAATCTCTGAGGCTATAGAGAATGAAGAAGATCAGGAAACAGTTAAGGAAGCAAAAGAAAATGGTGCAAAAAAGGTAGAAGGAAAACATAGGAGAAAAGGCTGTCATGAAAGCCAACCGAATAAGTGATCAAAGTATCAAGAATAAGGTATCAGTAATATAATATTTTATGTGGAGATCAAGGAAAGTGAATGAAGGGGGAAAGAAGCAGTTGGATTTATTGATAAGGAATTCATTGATGACCTTGAAGATTTGTCCACCCCATAAAAATATGAGTGTGGTAACGAGATTTCAACATTTAAAGAATTGAGTGCTAGTGAGGAAATAAGAGTCAGTGGGTATAGAATTAGATGTAATTAGCTTTTGAAAGGATATAAATTAAATAACTTGCTTTTCCAACAAATATATATATATATATATATATATATATATATCTTTTCTTGTTATACTCTGGTAGAATTAATTTTAATCGGTCATTTAATATTTCATAAACAGTTTTCGTGAAACTTTTAACTTCCAAAGATATTCCCACAATTCGAGAAATTAAGAGGGAATCCTCTAAATTATAATTTTCCTTCCTTTCCTCTGGAACCACATCCTGTCTAACCCTGCAATATCTTCCACTATGTTTCTGTACAACATTAAGGATTCATTTTCATTTCTCAATAAAAATATCAAATAATAGTAACTGAGAAACATGGTCTTTCAATCTAGTAATGCATCAACTATAGAAATTGATAACAGGATTCCTGTGGCATTACTCTGATTATAAAGCCATGTAATCTCCACATAATAATTTTTACTAAAATTCTGAATGAGCTATAATTTAAACTTTTGCACAAACCTTTGTAGAATTAAGAGAAAATAGTTTTCCATTTGCTTCATATTTTCATTTTTTTTTAGAAACATATTAGAAGCACATTTTCTGGCTTTAGATCCTTTATAAAACCACTGGTTTTCCTTTTTTCTTTTCTTTTAGATAGACACAATTAGTGAATCATTTTGGAATAGGAGACATTTCCCTCTGCATTACCGAAGACCTTATAATGGAAAAAGAAGTTCTCTTTTTCAGTGTTAGCATATGGTGAAGGCTTGAAAAAATATCTATATATGAGACCAGGCTGATTCTGAGTTTGCTTTTGCTTTTCATAAAATACAGCAAAGCTCAAAGCATATATATCAATTAAAATATGTCCATTTATTTTTTTTAATTATCACACTTGATAATAAATGGAACAGTGACTCCTTGATGATTTTTCTAGAATATTTACACTTATCTATTTACTATCTTAAATGTTAGTAGTCCAGCTTCCCTTTCTAGGCACTCTATGTTATACTTGAAAGACTTGATCCAATTCTATTTGATATCCATACAAATTACCATACTGCCATATATCACCTCATTTCAAAAAATTATTCATTTACTACATTAATGGATTGAGTTTTAAAACATTTTTTATTCTTTTTTTCACCATTAGTAACCACCCAAAGAGCGACAGTGTGTTCATTGTCTTTAATTATTGCCATCCTTCTAGTCTTGTTACTTATACTTACTTATAGTTCACCCACTATGATTCAGGTCTAAATTCTCTTTAAATAATTGCTTGGAGTCGGGATGAAGCTTAGACGCTGAAGTAAAAGCAGGGACATCCTTTAGACCCTCAAACCCCTCCAAATACCTGTAAAAATTACTCTAAACAAATTCTAGGGCTACAAAACCCACAAAATGATGGAGGGAAACAAGTCTCCAGACCAAGACAACCTGGACAGTAAACAGGAAAAGTCTATTGCACTATGCCAGGGGCAGAGTATAGTCTAATGTGGGCCATGCCAGCACAGATGCAGCTGGAGCAAGCCTCAGGGGACTAAATCAGTGGCAGTTGTGACTTTCCAGACTTCTCAACACACAGGTGCCAAAGACAGCAAAGAAAGTCAATGAGAAAACTCTGTGGGATCTGGGCGAGATAGGAGTGCAGTCTAGTCCCAGCCCTAAGGAGCTAGAGGTGGCATTGGTGGCAGCAGCAGCTGCTGCTTGCAGAGTTCTAGGCCCACAGAGAGTGGGGGCTTTGAGTGGCTGATCAGAAGGGGATTGCAGGGATTTCTTTCCTGGCACTGAGGTAGGATTCTCTTGCTTTGCCCTGCTTGGATCAGGGTCAGTCTTGGGTGATGATCCTGAGATGAGGAGGAGAACTGCTGTGGAAGAGCTAGTGGCTGTGCTGGAGAAGGAATCTTCCTCACAGCTGCAAGGCAGAAAAGAGTGTTGGAAGTCACTCAGACGACAGCACAGGCCAGGAAAGGAGTAAAAACCTCTCCTTTGATCATACCATCTTGGAAGAACTGAAAATGTACTGGCCCCTTGAAGTATCTCTGAAAACAACTTCACAAAACCCCTGAAACTTAGGATAGTATGCCCATCTCCACCCCTAAACCCACTGGAAGCAGAGTCCTACCTTGACAAAAAGTTAGAAAGTCAATTATTTGGCTGGGAAAATGAAAAAGCAGCATAAAAAAAAATCAGACTATAGAATCTTACCGTATTGACAAAGGAGATCAAAACATACAAATAGAAGAAGACAATAAAGTTAAAAGCTCCTACATCAAAAACTTACAAGAAAACTATGAATTGGTTGCAGGCCATGTAATAGTTCAAAAAGGATTTTAAAAATCCAGTAAGAGAAGTAGGGGGAAAACTGGGAACAGAAATGAGAGTAATGCAAGAAAATGATGAAAAATGAGTCAGCACCTTGCTAAAGGAGATCCAAAAAAAAAAGAAAGAAAATAACACCTTAAAAAATAGACTAACTCAAATGACAAAAGAGGTCCAAAAAGCAAACAAAGAGAAGAAAGAATGCCTTAAAAATCAGAGTTGGCTAAGTGGAAAAGGAATTCCAAAAGCTAAGTAAAAAAAAAAATATTTCCTTCAAAATTAGAATGGAGCAAATAAAGGCTAATGAATTTATACAAAATCAAGAAATTATAAAGCAGAAGCAAAATAATGAAAAAATTAGACAATGTGAAATATTTCATAAGAAAAACCACTAATCTGGAAAGCAGATCCAGCAGAGAAAGTTTTAAAAACTATTGGACTACAAAAAGCCATGATCAAAGAAAAGGACCTAGACATCATCTTTCAAAAAATTACAAAGGAAAACTGCCCTGATATTCTAGAACCAGAGGGGGAAATAGAAATTGAAAGAACTTACCAACCACCTCTTGAAAGTAATTCCAAAAGCAAAAGTCCTAGGAATATGGTAGCCAAATTCCAGAGTTCCCAGGACAAGGAGAAAATATTATAAGTAGTCAAAAAAAAAAAAGTACTTCAAGTATTTTGGAAACACAATCAGCTTCTATATTAAGGTTTTGGAATATAATATTCCAGAGGTTAAAGGAGATAGGATTAAAACGAAGAATCACCTATCTAGCAAAACTGAGTATAATACATCAGGAGAAAAAAATAGATATTCAACGAAATAGCGGACTTTCAAGCATTCCCAATGAAAAGACCAGGCAGAGCTGAAAAGAAAATTTGACTTTCAAATATAAGAATCAAGAGAAGCATAAAAAGGTAAACAGGAAAGAGAAATCATAAAGGATTTATTAAAGTTGAACATTCCTTCATGGAAAGATGGTATCTATAACTCATGTGACCTTTATCAGTATTAAGGTAGTTGAAGGGAATACATATACATCATGTATATACATACACACATGCACACATATACACACAGAGCACAGAGTGAATTGAATATGAAGGGATGATATCTAAAAAACAAAATTAAGGGGTGAGAGAGATATATTGGGAGAAGGAAAAAGGAAGAGATAGAAAGGGGTAAATTATCTCACATAAAAGAGGCAAGAAAAGGGTTTTACAATGGAGGGGATGAAGGGGGGAGGTGAGAGAAAATGAATAAATCTTACTCTCATCAGATTTGGCCTAAGGATGGAACAACATACACATTCAATTGGTTATCTTACCCTGCATGAAAGTAGGGGGAAAAGGGAAAAGAGGAGGGATAATAAAAGAGAGTGGAGATTGGGGCAGGAGGTAATCAGAAGCAAACACTTTTGAAAAGGTACAGGGTTTAAGGAAAAATAGAATAAATGATGGGTGGGATAAGATGAAGGGAAATATAGTTAGTCTTTCACAACATGGTTATTATGAAAGTGTTTTACATAATTATACATGTATAACCTATATTGGATTGCTTGCTTTCTCAGTGAGGGTGGGTGGGAAGGGAAGAAGGAAGAGAATTTGAAACTCAAAGTTTTAAAACCAAATGATAAAAATTGTTTTTACCTGTGACTGGGAAATAAGATATACAGACAGTGGGGTATAGAAATCTATCTTGCCTACAAGAAAGTAAGGGGCTAAGAAAAAAAAGTGATATAAGGGATGGCAGACTGGGGCAAGGGGTAATCAGAATCCATGCCATCTTGGGGTGGTGAGTGAGGAGAGATGGGTAGAAAATTTGGAATTCAAAATCTTATGGAAATTAATGTTGAAAGCTAAAAATAAATAAATTAATAAAAATAACTACTTTGGGGTATGTGACTGGAAATTTCTAGTTAATCAAAAAAACTCCTAATTCTCTTTATATTGGGTACATTGAGGGTAGTCAGTGTTTAACACCCTTTCTGTTTTTAATGAAAACTCTAAGCTACATGGTCTCCCCTAGAATATTGTCAGATTGTAGCTTGAATATTTTCTTTCAGGTAGCTCATTCACCTTTGTGGTTGGTCGGAGGGAGAAGAAAGGGTTGGTCAGGTTATTGTTTTTCACAAAATACTCCATGAATTTTATGAGCTATCACTTTTAACAAATTTTTAAAGATCCTCTATTGATGTGACTGGCCCCAAGTGTTCTATTCAAATGTTTTTCATTCCCTTCTGGCAGAGATAATTTAGAAATCTTTCCTTCTCCAGGCCCCATTAAAAACCATTACACTCCTATCTGCTAAAAATGAAAAATGAGAAATAGTTGTCTTTTTTTTCACTAGTATTGTTGCATGAAACCACCTTTCCAATCATCAATGTTTCTCCAATTGTTGACACTTTAGCTAGAACATATTGAAACATTTTCATTTTAATTGCATTAGAATTTCAACTCAAAAGGATTCTAGGAATTTTGTGTATATCAGCAAAATTCTACCTAAGTATTCCCTATTACATTGTATTATTGTGATCTGATCCCATAGTCTCAATTTAGGAAATCTGATTGCATTTTTCCTCATGGAAGACAGAAATCAGGGCCTGAAATATATGGAGATACTCAGTTGATATTTAACTATATGCAATCTTTTTTTTTTTTTTTTGGTATGGACGATGTTTTGCAGGTTGCCTAAACTAAGATGAAAATGTCATGAACACCAGCTATGTTCAATTCACTATAATGCATAATTGAAGCAATTTCATTTATTTTTCTGAGGGATCCATGAGATTATCAATACAGTATTCCCTCCAATAGTAGAGATTGCAACCCAGGCTCACTATTCTCTTCTTCCAGATCAGGTCTGACCTCAATTCACCATAATCTGTATGATCTTGTCCAAGATAACACACACACACACACACACACACACACACACACTCACGCACACACACACACTCACGCGCACGTACACACACGCGCGCGCGCAAAAAATGTGTGAAATGGAGCAAAGTACAAAAAGACTGCAGTTGGTTGAAAATATATTATGATGTACTTAGGAGTTTATATGTTATCTTCTAACCAACTGTAAGCCATTGAGGATTAGGAAACTTAAGAATGGCATAAGCAGAATAATACATTGTTATGGTACCAATGTGAAGGAGGCATTAGATTTTTTATATAAAAATTGGATTTTTTTCACAATAAAATCTTTATTAACAAGAATTCAAATAAGATGCTCAATTAACTACATATTTTCAGTATCTATATAATGTCAGAAATTTAAATAACAACAGCAATGGCACTCACAACATCAATAAAGCAAATATCTCTCAAGGCATATATCCCTTTGGTCAATATAATGTCATATTTCATTTTTTAGCTTCTCTTATACTTAAATACAGTGCTCAGAATAGTGATCCTCAGACAGTGGAACAATCTTAATTAATAAATATGCAGAGAACTTTGTATACAGTACATCAATAGTGTTCAAGAACAACTTTGAACAGCTAAGTCATTTTGAGTGTTATAGATACTCAATTCATTTATAAAGGACCTAAGAAGGAAGATGTTATCCACATCCAAAGACTTGATATATAGAAGTAAGTATAATAGTATGATTTTACTTATATCCACATATTTGCATCTAATGGTAGTCTCTATAGGGCAGGGTGGGGTGGAAGGGAGAAAAAAATTAAAAGGGCACAGCAGAGAACAAAGGAAGTCTAATAGTAAAGAGATAATGTCCATACTGGTTCAGATATAGTAGAGTTTACTTTTCAACACATTGTCTTCAAGAAGTCAGCATCCTCTCCTCGCCACAAGAAAGCAACAGACTATCAATATTCCTCTTTTACCGCTTTTAAAAATTGCTTTTCAGAAAGATGAAAGAGTTTATCAAGGATCACTCAGAAAATAGCAAAGTCTAGAACACAAATTTTCTGACTCCGTGTTAATTTTGCAATGGACCCAAAGTCCAACCACTTTGAGTACTCTGCAGAAAAGAGGTATTTAGTGATATTCTAGGACATTAGAAGAAATCAGTCAGTATTATGAGATGTATGGACTAGGTATTTTGACTTTAACATTTCTTTGCCATGGCATGGTGCGAAGGAAGGCCATTTAACACTCTTGCAACCTCTTGCTGTTTCTGCATGTTGATGACTATACCTATAAGTATTGATTTGTCATGTGCTATGGTATCATTCAGCCCTATCTTCTGCTGAGTTCAACCAATGCTGCTACAAACATATAGAATAATAAAATTCTAGGAGCTGAGATTCAAAAGCTAGAGAAGATACTACTGAGATGCTTGAGTACATACTAAACATTGAAGATTTTGAGGCTCAAAAGAGATAATAGATGTAAAATGCTTGGCAAACTTTAAAGTGCTATATGGGGGAGCTCGGTTGTTCAATTATTCAACCATTAATTGTGGGGAGAAAGAGTTAAAGGGATGATGGGAAGATCTAAAAAGGGTGGAAAAATTGAAGTAGTAGAGTAGCAGTCAGGAATTGGTAGGAGAGTTAAAGAATTAAAAATTTTGCTTAGAGAAAGGTTAAGGACAAGAAACAAACATGTATGGGCACAAATTCCTCTACTTCCTTTCATCTAAGAAAGGTAGTGTTTCAAGTACAGGCTGCCAAGTATAGTTCATGGAGTTGATTTATATAGGCTGAGGTCAATTGAAAAGCATTTGAAAGGTTATGATAATTATATTCACTTCTGGAACTCTTATTAAAGAAATACTAGCAATATATTCCTATCATCTCATGCCCTAGATGGCTATGGGGTCAGGTAGAGAAGGTTTCCAGAACAATCCATCTCTACCAGGTTGCCTGCACAAAAACACTATTTTACTTAAACAAACATTCCTTGGAGAATATGGAATCATTATACACTATATTACCTTGATTTCAAATAATAATAGTTAGAATGATTAATATTAAGTATTGCTTTGATATTTACAAAACACTTTAAAAATATTTGATTTTATCAACAAAACAACTCTGAGAGGTAGATATTATCAATTTTATAGATAAAGAACTAAGGCAGATAGATGTTAAATAAGTTGTTTAGCATCACATTTAGATAAAGTCTTGTACTAATCCACTGTTTATACTAAATACCATTACATAGGAGAAGGCCATAAAACAGATTTTTTTGTATGTTCTTTATGGATTTTATCCAAGATGAAGCTGCCAGCATGCCTGCTACTTTCTGTCACTGTAGACCCAGCACTGACAATTTATGTGGTTCTTATCATGTCCACTTACTTTGCAGTTAATGAACAAAACTGTTGCAAGGTCACACACTATGTCTTTCACAGCTACAGAAATTGTGCCAATGCACTATATAAACATTTCTGCTTGCTAAAAGTCTTGAAATGCCAAAATATTGGCTTTGTTAATTGGGGACATTCTCCAAGAATTTAGAAATAATTTTGACATCATGATAATTAAAAGCAAAACAACAGCAACAGCAACCAAAAGCCACCCGTATATCTTGTACAAACATTCCAGTTAAATGCCTTAATTAATATTCTGAGCACTGCAAAAGCCACCCAACAGAAATATGTGTTTACTGATCCCTTTATGTTTTGCTAAATGTTCAATTGATTAGTGCCTGTATTGCACTCTTAATGTGAATTATTATACAATAACCATTTCCATTATTGTGCATGGTGCTTAAAATAGACATATATCAGCTTTAAAATGATGAAGTAAATCTTTTGGTACAGAAGGGAATTTGTGTGTTAAAGAGACAGACTGAGTATTACTAGATTTCCATTTTCCAAACAGAGTAGCCAATTCTCCATGAGCTGCTGCTGTGTTCTTGCTTTGGGAGACAACATCATATGAGGGGGAGAATCACTTGTAATTCTAAAAGATACAAGGATCAAGTTAAATAACTAAAAAAAAAATACTTCTCATATACTATTCTTTCCTTCATTGATCACACTAATTTTATTCTCGAGAGGTATCTGCCAAAGATTCTATGATGATATTTGTCTTAAATGTATGTATGGATTTTAGTAGATGTTGTATTCCACATTTTAACAGTCATTGATTAGAAAGACTATAGAATGGTGCAACCAGGAATGTAGGTTCAGAATGCCTACTAGCTGTTTTTGCGTAAAGAAGATTCCTGTTTCATGGTACCAGATTGCAGTTGTAATACTATCCCTTCATCTCTCAAATAGGTTAGTATTAATAAAGTGCATATATAGTGCTTTAAGGTTTGCTAAGTGTTTTTTCATGCAGTATCACATTTGATCCTCACAATGAGTTGTGAACTAGTGCTACTGTATCATCATTTTACAGATGAGGAAACAGAAGCTGATAAAGGTTGAGTAATTTACCTATGATTGTAACACTTGCAAATATCTAAAGAAGGATTTGATCTCAGACCTTCCTATCTCCAAGTTTTTCATTCTATCCACCACCCTATATTGCTTCAAACACATCTTTTTGATCACTAGACATGAAAGTGTGAAAAGAGTAGCACAAAACACCACTACTGAAACTCCAACCTCATATACTATTTTTTTTGATATTTTTTAGTTCTGTCTTATTCTTTTTTCTTTTTTTTTCTTTTTTTTTCATTTTTTTTCTTTTGCTTTTTGGAGGGGATGGCAGGGCAATTGGGGTTGAGTGACTTGCTCTAGGTCACATGGCTAGTAAGTGTGTCTAGTATCTGAGGTCACACTTGAATTCAGATCCTCCTTATTCCAGGGCTGGTGCTCTATTCACAGTGCCACCTAGCCGCCCTGTGTCTTATTCTTTGTGACCCAATTTAGAGTCTTCTTGACAAAGATTTTGGAATGGTTTACCATTTCTTCTCACTCATTTCACAGATGAAGAAACTGAAGCAAATACGGTTAAGTGACTTGCCCAGGGTCAGACAGTTGAAAAGTGTCTGAGGTCAAATTAGAACTCAGGAAGGTAGATAAATCTTCCTAAAGTCTAGGCCTGGTGCTTTTAACTGCCTCCATATACTACTTAAAATGAGTCAATTCCACCATTTCCAAATAAAGATAGTGAATTCATATAGTTTGCCATTATGTACCATTTAAACAGTATAAACTCTTCTATTCAGAATGTAATCTTCTAAAATATATTGTGTCATTCTATGTCCTTTATATTTAAAAAATGTTAAAGAGCTATAAACATATTATCGATGATGATGATGATGATGATGATGATGATAATGACGACAAAGGTAGTGAGGACTACTGTAGAATGGCAAAGTCAAAGATTCCTGGGACGTGTTGACTTTCAAACAAATCAAAGACTTTCTATATAATTCAAATGACTGGAAAGATCTACATTTGCACTTTATTAGTAAGGATTTAAAATGTCTTGATTCTCAATACCAAGAGAGAGAAAATCCTACAGTGGTAATAGCACTTGTTCTCTTAATGTCAACTAAACCATTTGAAATGAATGAATCACAAAAAAGCCAATTTGATATGATTGTGTCATTTTTGTTTCATTCTTATTCTTTAGGATGCAAGGCTTATTATTGATTTGATTAAAATTCTAAGATCTTTCTAAATTATTTGTTTATAATGTCATAATCACCTTAAAATTCTTCTATTTCTTCTTACTTAGTTCTGCAACAGTTAAGAAAAGTCTTCCTAGTTTTCTCTGAAATTGTCCATTTCTTCATTTCTTATGGAACAAGAAGATTCCATTACATTCATATACCATTTTTTTAGCCATACACCAATAGGAAGATTGGTTATTTATTTCCAATTTGTGGCTACCATGAAAAGAATATGATAGCTACAAAGAGGGGTATACTAAAGAAATATTCATTCAACAAATATTTGTTAATTTTCTACTACAGACAATGCTAGCTACTGAGTAGAAAGCCAGTCTTTGATTCAGAAAACCCTGGGTAAAAATCTCGTCTCTGAGTGTCAGCCAGTAAATTGCTTAGTCTCTAGGTTCCACTGTCAAGGAGAATCAACAAAGTGCTATGGATTGATAAGGGGAAAGGAATAGAAAATAATAATTGTACCTGTCTTACAAGGTGACTGTAAAGATCAAAAGAGATAACATAAGTAAAATATTTTGTAAATTTTGAAGGACTGTGATAAATAATACTTATCATTTTCTTTATGAAATGGATGAAAGAATCTTGTCAGCTTGACTCTCTGACTTTACCTATTCCTGTAAGACCACTGTAAGACCACAAATTACAGAAAAGTTGATGTAGGAGGTTTCCAAGTCAAAAGCTACATACATGGAAGAAATCACAAATACACACGAGAAAAAAAACAAACAAGAGAGAAAGGAAGGAAGAAAATCAACAAAGATATATCCCAAAAGGAAACACAAAAATGAATGAACAACTTAGATTCTCATCCATCTCAAGTCCTTGTCACATTTATTTCTCATTGCCAAAATGGTAAAGTAGTAGTGTATCAAAGTTCCCTACTGACCTTTTACTTTCTCTTTGTCATTTATGGGTTGAGAAGTCTGGAAACCACCACAGCTGCTGGTGATTCACCCTCTTTAAGTCTGCTCTGGCCTGTCTGGGCCACAACTCTCACACCAGACTGTGCTCAGATCCCAGTTTGGTGTGATAGACCCTTCCTGTTGGCCTGCCAGGCTGCCTTCAGTGGGAGATTTGTTTCTCTCTGTCACTTTGTTGGTTCTGTAGCTCTAAAAAAATTTTAGAGTCATTTTTTTAAAGGTATTAGATATGGTTGGAGTGGGAGCTCAGGCAAGTTCCTGCTTTAACTCTACCATCTTGGATCCACCCCTGAGTCAAGGTTTTATAAAGAAAATTCTTCTTAATTCTGCTTAAAATACTTGATTATGACAGGAACTAAGACCTGAACTGCATAACTATTATTTGAGAAATTATTATTATTATTATTATTTCTTTTCCCACTAAGCAAAATTCAAAGAGGACCAGAACTTCAAAGAGGATGCCAAGAGATATATTTTTAGTGAAGGCTGTCAATCAAGCACCATAGTGCAGAGGGAAGAGAAATGGGCTTACATTCAAGAGATAATTGTATTTGAATATTGTCTGTGAGTCCAACTGCCTTAAGACCTTTAGCCAGTGATTTCTCCTCCATGGGTCTCTGTTTCTGCATCTGTAAAATGAATAGTTAGACCAGCTGATACCTGACATTCCCTCTAGCTTGAAATCTATAATCTTTAAGTTACAATAGGAAGATTGACTTAGATTGGTGGAGGAAGTGTCAAGACCAATGAAATGGAAAATCCTTAAAATACTGAAGGTAGTATGTTCGAAATATTTTGTTTAAAGTTAAAAAGGTTTTTTTTTTTACTTTTAAGGAACAGGTAAAGTCAGAGAGTCAAGCTGACAAGATTCTTTCATCCATTTCATAAAGAAAATGATAAGTATTATTTATCACAGTCCTTTAAAATTTACAAAATATTTTACTTATGCTATCTCATTTGATCTTTACAGTCACCTTGTAAGACAGGTACAATTATTATTTTCTATTCCTTTCCCCTTATCAATCCATAGCACTTTGTTGATTCTCCTTGACAGTATGTGATCACTTGTGTTTCATCTGTTATATATGTACTTAAGTTCCTTTTGAAATAGTTTCCCAAATACCCCAGGGCTGAGAAGTGAAATATTTTGCTCAGTCTCATATAGCTACTGAGAATCTGAGGGAGGCTCACTCAGGTCTTCCAGACTCTAAAAGTGCCATCCTAAAAACTATACCACCTAGATACCTTCAGGGTATATAAGAAATATATATATTTGCAAAACAAGAAGAATATCTAGCTATTGTAGAATGAGCTTTCACCACACTGAGTCTGATCTATTAAGACAACAGAAACTGTAGCAACTGCCAAAGTAGTTATAACATTGGGCTGAAAAACCTGCTTCTAGTAGAGTTCAAAGGACCACAAAGCCAGGAGGAGAAAGGGAATTTTGTTTACTCTGCCAAAGGCTAGGAGCTATTCATAAAAGCATTTTCAAGAGATGCTTTAACCAGTTGAGTTGATGAGTTTTGATATGAAGCTGGCAACAAGAAAAGATGAATTGAAAGCTTTTCAATGCCAGAGCTATAAAAGGGCTAGCCTGAGGCCATGGGGACCCCAAAGGTTTCCATGAACTCATGGTAAAAGCCAAGTTTAAACTAAACAGTTATTAAAAGTCTTCTCTCAAGTCTAATTCCTCCCTCAGGGTGGCAGAAGTGACCCATAGCTTCCTAAAGCAAGGTCAATAGAGAACAATCCCAACGGTGCCCAAGGCAACTCTTTAGGATCACCCTAGAGTTCCTAATGGGCTAAAAAGTTGTTTGGGTATAGACATGGTGATAGATTCTATGTCTCTTTCCCAAAGACCTGAGTAGCTAATTTATGAGACTTCTCACTAAGTTAGATACAGGATGATAACACTTCCAAGCAAATCAATCCCCGAAGACCTTGTTTTAAGATACAGAGGACTTCCAATCTGTATTAGCATATGGAGTAATGACATCCAAGGAATCACAAATTGTTGAAACATTAAAAATATTTAAGTTATTAATAGTATATACCTGAGAAATGTGCTTAATATATTCCAGTATTATTTTATATCATAAGTCAAATGATATCTCTCCCTCATGGTTTATATGCATATATATATATATATATATATATATATATATATATATATATACACATGCAATATTGATTCTTTTTTATTTATTAAGAATTATATTTTACGAGATGGCATATCTCCAGAGCTTTTGGTTTTCGGTGCCTCTGGAATTATTTCATACTAATTTCACGATTCATTTTGTATTCTTTGGACTGATAAAGAGTACAGGGGAAAGACATTTATCTACAAACTCATCATCCTCTCAAGTCAACATGTTTCTTCCCCAAAAGACCTTATCTGTTGTCACCATCATCTTCCCAGTAATAGGAATAAGACATAGGAATAAAACCTTAGAGTCATCTTTGAACTTTCCTTTTCCCTCATCCTCTAAATATTCAGCTAGTGGCCAAATCCTATAAATTCAATTTCTGTGGTATTTCTAAAATTCACTCTCCCCTTCCTCTTATATTACCATCATTTTCATTGTCTGTCTATTATCCATTGTCTGGTATTTAAGGTTCTTGAAAATCTGACTGTAACCTACCTTTCAGGTTTATTCCATACCACTGCCTATCTTGTCTCAAATTCTTCTGTCTCTTTGCATTTAAGGAGGTCATGCTTCCGTCTTAACATCCCTGGAATATATTCTCTCTACATTCCTGATTAACAAAACCCTTTTCTTTCATGAACCACTTCAAGAACGATGTCTTCATCAAGCCTTCCCTGATATTGGGAAATTTAAAAAAAATTAGCTTAAAAAGGTTGGCAATGTGACAAACAGTAATGACCTTCAGTCAGGGATACCTGGGTTCATTTTTTTTTTTTTTTTGCTTTTTGGAGAGGGGTAAACAAGGAAATTGGGGTTAAGTGACATGCCCAAGGTCACATGGTTAGTAAATACTAAGTATCTGAGGCTGAATTTGTACTCAGGTCCTCCTGACTCCAGGGCCTGTGCTCTATTCACTGTACCACCTAGCCACCCCTCTGGTTTCAAATCTTGTCCCAAAATATTTCTAGTGGTATGACTGAGGAAATCACTAATACTATGTGTACTTCAATTTCCTCATCAGTCAAATGGGAATGACAATAACAATGTCTTTCATAACCAGTTGCTGTGAAAATAAAATAGCAAAATATAGGAAAAAAATATTTTGCATATCTTCAAAATTTATGCAAATGCCTTTTATTCTTTTTTCTCTCCCTCCTTTATTTTTCCCTAAAGGACAAATTCTTGATCTCTCCTGTGCCCTAATCTCATTCTGCTTCTATCATACTTCTTGGCATGCATGTTCTCCATCTCCTATTAGATGATAAGTTAACCTTTTTGGTGTGTGTCATGGTATTTTTGACCCACATATTCATATGAGCAAGAAGGAGAATGGCATAGTAGAAAGATGATTTTGGAAGCAGATTTATGAAATGCTAGATATATGTGACCTAGGTAATTCTCTAAGACTATACATTGTAGAAAATGTGCTCCTCTACATTGTTAAAGAGAACTTCTTCATCTAGGAATTTCCTGACAAAGAAAATCTGGGGTCTAAATCCAATGTATGTAACAAACATTTGCATAATTATTTCTGCGATGATATATATTCTAGGAATATTACCTGAAAAAGTAATTTTATAGAAAACCTTACTCAACATGCATTTAAGTATTTTGAGTATGATAAATTTAACCAAGCAGATGTAATATTTTCTCTTCAAAGTAGTCTCACTATGACAAAATTAGAATTACCAAAATTCTCACATATCTTAACAAATTGTTTTATACTTCCTTTCTCCCTGATGATAGAATGAGAAAAAAAAATTGAAAGAGTGAACAAAACCCGTCATTTCTAATGACATGTATTTTTGCATGAGTTACTCCAAATTATATCACCATTTGGATGCCAGGTTCCTAGCTGTATATAAAAACAAAAAAAGGGAAACTATATGTTATGAAAAGTGTGAAGAAAATTTTTAGTATTCATTTTGTACATTTCATATAAAATGAATAAACACATTTTTAAATTGTTCTTTCTTATGACAGAAATGCAAAACACTTTGAAAAATATTTCTAAGGTATTCTCTTGAAATTCACATTTTTAACAGTATGACTTTCTATATAATGCTTTGATGACTTTATGTTCCCATCAGAATTAGTACTCCCTTCAGTATTGGAGAATGTAACCAATCGTTCTCTTCTTATAAAATTCTTGTTGATGTCTGTAGGGGGCAAGGTCAAGGGTTAGCTCAGAGGGGTCTGCCATGGGTGTGAATCCAGGCCAAGGACCCTCTTGTGTTTCCACCCACCTGGGATCTGTTTCTCAGGATATTGACTCACCACCCCCCATTACTCACCACCCATGTAAGGGACACTTGGAACATTCTGACTGTCACTGAAACCCTGGCCACTTGAGTGATAAATATGAAGTAGTGATGCATAAGATAAGAAAAGCAGAGAAGTGTCCAAGAGAATGGCCTCCTAAAGGTTGCATGTAGCAAACAATGTGAAGTTTCCCATGAGAAAGTATAATGTAAGTGCTTTAGCTATAGCATATAAACCTGAACACTCAGATGCTTATTTGAGATTTGATTGGCATGCAATAAACATAAGAATGCAATCTCCACCTGGCCCACAGCCTCATTATTCAAGTTCCCACATTTCAGTTGGCGATGCAAGTGCAGGTTACAGGTATCTTCCTATAAATCTCCTACAAAAATTTTATTCGTATAATGCAGTATAAACATAGATATACAAATATTAACTTTTGTGTATACATATGTAAACACACACATATATGAGCAAGAAATATACAGGAATATATACACATGCATATAGGTAAAGATATACATACAAATGTACATTTGTGTATACTCAATATATACATGAATATTCTTCTAATTCATATGGTGACTCATTTTATAATGAAGAAAAAATAGAATACTGAATGACTTTACTGATGTTATATACATTGTATTAATTAATCTGGACCTTTACAGTATGAAGACAAAGTGAGGGGGTAGGGTACTAACATGTTGAATGAATCCTCTGGGTCCAACTTACAGGTGGAAAAGTACAAAAAATCCTTAGTTTGGACAGGCATGGTTAAGTTGTGAACTATAAATTGGAGACTATATCCATATTGAGATCATACATGCAGTAGAGTACTTTGCACTGACTCAATTATAAAACTAAAGAACATTCTTAGTAGTTTTGAAAAGCAAAGATCCTTCTAGTCTGTCTCCCCACTCCTACCATCTTCCTTCATTTTCCTAGTATTTCCAAGTTGTCTGACATGAAAGGGGTGCCTCAACTAAGTCAGCTGTTCTTGTTCCCATATCAAAAGTTTATAGATTTAATCAAGGTTACCTGAACTGACTTAACAGGAAAGATGTCAGACAAATGTAGCCTGTCATTTTCTTTAGCAAAGTACTAAGCTCAAGCCTATTCAGGTGAGGAATGAAATAAAAGATAACCCCTGAACTTAAGGAGTTATCATTATATACTGAATAAAATTATGTGATGTGTGAGGTGTCTAGCAATTTCAAACTTTCAAGATATAGCAAGAGCAAAATGGGTGGGGGGGCGGATAGCTTTGTTACAACTCTGTCTGCTATACAAAGACCAATATTATCACTTCCTTCCCTCTGTCACAACAAGATAACCTCTGGAAGTAAAACTTATGCAAGTCTTTTGAGGCAGAAGAATGAGAACAAGAAGAGAAATTGAATAGACCATCCGATTTCTACTTTGACCCAATGTTATATATAATAATATCAAGTCAAGTGGCTTTGTTCACTGTCACTCTATGAAAGAAAAGTAGTCTAGGAAAAGGAAATAAAAAACAAATTCATACTTTTCTAATTATTTGTTATGAAAATACACAGTCAAAATATAACATTCGAAAGTCAGTGCCACTCAGATTCATGTCAGGCTAAGGTACAACTCTGCCTTATTTAGACAATGTAATAAATACCCATGATTTGTGGGACTACTTTTAAAGCAAAGACCTGGACTAGGGTGGAAATGAATGGTACAGTTTGAAGTGGTTGTATGTAGTATGGTCTTGAATCTACCTTAACCTCATGTGTCTGTCCTTCTTTTTTGAAGAGGACCATGGCATCAGTGAAACAATGCCATAACTTGCAGTTGACTTTGATTTGAGTGAGAGAGGGTCATGCAAGGTCACCAGCCTCACTTTCTCCTCTAAAGCTATCTGGGTCCAGTGGCCAAATATCATCAGAATGACTGAAGATGGCCCAGGATGCAGTGGGAAACCTTGGCCCTTTTAAGATAAGGTCTTTTGACATACTCACTTAGAGTGAGGTAATATCCATTCAGTGAATAGGACTCTTTAAGAAGTAAGAATGAACGCTTTAATTATAAAAAGAGAAAAAAAAATCAATGTGGGAGAGGAAGACCCTCAGGGTTGATGTTCCGAAGAGACAGTGACCATTGACATTCATTCTAAGCCAAGAGGGCCCAAAATACTGCCATTAAGTGGAGCTTGGGCAGGAACCTATCGTGGTACAATCTATGAGAACCTAATCTAGAGAACAAAGAGGAGGACATATTCAGTCTACAGTTGTCACAAGGGGTATAGGTCCTCTCCCTTCAAGCAGGAGGAATGGTTCCAAGTGAAAGTAGCCTAACCCGATGAGTTTTTCAATTCTATTTAAATTCAATTCTATTAAAATTCAATTATATTTAAACCTGTAAACTCATGTTCAAGCTAAGTCCAAGAAAATTGGAGATCAACTTTAAAATAAAAGCCTGGACACTACTCTGAACTAAATGCATAGTGGTTTCTTGGGGGAAATTCTGCTATGGGAATGGCCTCCATCAATGTACACTGGCAACTCATCTATATCATATAAAAGTTGAAGAGTTTTATATAGAGTCTTAGAGAGTTACCTGGGTCACTGAGAGATAAAGTAACTTTAGACAATGACCACACAGAATTTGATAAATTATCCATGACACCATTTTGATTTTTAGGAAATCATATAGAAATTGAACAAAAAAAGAAGTGATATGTGGTCAAAAGTGTCTAAAAATGACCAGAATACTATTCATATGTTCTTTGATCTAAATCACTAGAAAGAATACCTTTATCAATGAGGTCATAGATACTTTGAAGCAGTGAAGTAATACAGATCAAAAGAACAACATTGCTTAGGTTTATTTAGTGTAAATACAACATAATATAATATATATTTAGAGAATTAATACCAACAAAATGGATTGGTCTCCAAATCACATTATTTGTTATAGTTTTATTTTATAATACTAATTTTGCATAGTTATCTAGATGGTATTTGCAGCAAATAAACTTTGTATTCATTCCATTTATTTTTAGGAAGTTGTCATTAAAAAGTTTTAAAATGTTCCCTAAAGAGGAGGCAAGGTGGCAACAAAAAATCAGGAAAGTCTGTGAGCTCCCCAAACAACCACCTCAAATACCTATAAAATATGACTCTAAACAAATTTTAGAGCTGTGGAACCCACAAAGTAACAGAAAGAAACAAATTCCCTGCTGAAGCAGCCTGGCAGGCCTACAGGAAGGGTCCATCACAGTGCACGGGGAGCAGAGCCCAGTCAGGTGTGAGCCCTGCAGTCTTGGCTTCAGGGTGGCCCCAACCATTGGCTGCCTGAGCAGACTTCAGGAGAGTGAATCACCAACAGCTGTGGCAGTTTCCAGACTCCTAAAACCATAAATGCCAAAGAGCAAGTAAAAAGTCAGTCAGGAACTCTGTTGGAAAGGAAGGGTGCAATCCTACCCCTGCACCCCTGGGCGAGGGAGCAGAGTCAGTTGTGGCTGCTACAGCTGCTTCCCTGCAAAGCTGCATCCAGAGCTCCTGGCCAGAAGATCATAGGAGACCAACCAACCATTCAGAGGGTAATTGATCTTGCTTCAACCTGCTTGGATCTGGACACCTGTCTTGGGTAGAGGTCCTGGGGTGTGTGGCCAGTGGGACACAGCTTGTGGAGGCTGCAGAGAGGATGCACTCCTAAAAGCTCTGGCAGCTGCAAAAACCTCAGCAATTTTAGACAAAGTCTTCTCTTTGGATGCAGAGCTCTACAGGGGCAAAGAGCTTAAAAGTCAAGAAATTGACTGGCAACACATGGAAGCAAAGTAAGTAGAGTAATCAAACCTTAGATTCCTTTTTTAGGGACAAAAAGGATCAAAGCACGGAATGGGAGGAAGACAACAAGGTCAGAAGTCCTACATCAAAAGCTTCCAAGAAAAATATGAATTTGTTACAGGCCACGGAGGAGCTCAAGAAGGATTTTGAAAATCAAGTAAGAAAAGTGGAGGAAAAATTGGGAAGAGAAATAAAAAAATGATGCAAGAATATAATGAAAAGTGAGTCAACAACCTGACTGAAGAAAATAACACCTTAAAAATAGACTAATTCAAATGGCAAGAAAGGCCCAGAAAGCCAATGAGGAGAAGAATGCCTTAAAAGGCCAAATTTGCCAGATAGAAAAAGAATTTCAAAAGCTCACTTAAGAGAATAATTCATTCAGAATTAGATTGGAGCAAATGGAAGCTAATGACCTTATGAGAAATCAAGATACTATAAAACCGATCCAAACAAATGAAAAAATAGAGGCACATGTGAAAAATCTCAGTGGAAAAACCAGTGACCTGGAAAATGGATCCAGGAGAGATCATTCAAAAATTATTGGACTTCCTGAAAGCCATGACCAAAAAATAACCTAGAAATCATCCTTCATGAAATTCTCAAGGAAAATTGTCCTGATATTTTAGAACCAGAGGGCAAAATAGAACTTGAAAGAATTCAATGATCACCTCTTGAAAAAGGTCCCCCCCAAAAAACTCCTAGGAATATTATAGCCAAACTCCAGAGTTCTCAGGTCAAGGACAAAATATTACAAGCAGCCAAGAAGGAACAATTTTACTATTGTGGAAACACAATAAGGATTACACAAGATCTAGCAGCCTCTACATTAAGGGATCGAAGGGCTTGGAATATGATATTCCAGAGGTCAAAGGATCTAGGATTAAAACCAAGAATCATTTTCCCAGCAACACTGAGTATAATGTCTCAAGGGAAAATATGGTCATTCAGTGAAATAGAGGACTTTCAAGCATTCTTGATGAAAAGACCAGAGCTGAACAGAAAACCTGACTTTCAAATACAAGAAGCAAGAGAAGCATGAGAAGATAAACGGGGAAAAGAAATAATAAGGAACTTATTAAAGTTGAACTATTTACATTCCTACATGGAAAAATGAAAATTGTAACTCATAAGAATTTTCTCAGTATGAGGATAGTTGATGAGAATATATATATGTGTGCATGTATACATATCTATTTATATATACATATATATAGATAAATAAATAGATATGTATACATACATATATATGTTTATATAAGAGATTATATTTGCCTATAAAAGCATATATGAGTATGTGTACACATGTGTACATGTATACATAGACAGAGGGCACAGGATCAGTTGAATAGGAAGGGATGATATCTTAAAAATAAAATTAAGAAGTGAGAGAGGAATATAATGAGAGGACATAGGGAGAGAGAGAATAGGGTAAGCTATCTCATATAAAAGAGGCAAGAGAAAATTGTTACAATGGAGGGAAAGAATAGGAAGCCAAAAGCAAATGGGTCAACCTACTCTCATTGAATTTGGCTTAAGGAGGGAATAACATATATACTCAATTGGCTATCTTTCCTACAGGAAAATAGGTGTTAAGGGAATAAGAGGGGGGATGATATAAGGGAATGCAGATTGGGAGGAAGAGGAGTTAGAAGCACACACTTTTGAAAAGGGACAGGGTCAAAGTAGAAAATAGTATAATTGGGGGGTGGGATAGGATTTCACAAAATATCTACTATGGAAATGTTTTGTGTAACTACACATGTACAACCTATATTGAATTGCTTATCTTCCCAGTAAGGGTGGGTGACAAGGGAAGAAGGGAAAAATCTGGAAATCAAAGTTTTAAAATTAAATGTTAAAAAAATATATTATTATTATTTTTACGTGCAACTGGGAAATGAGATATACAGTCACTGGGGTATAGAAATCCATCTTGCTCTACTAGAAAATCAAAGGAGGGATGGGGAAGGATAGAAGAGAAAGCAGATTGGGGGAAGGAGTATTCAGTAAGATCACTATTTTGGAATGGTGGGTAGGGGAAAGATGGGGAGAAAATTTGTAACTCAAAACCTTGGAAAAATAAATTAGAAAAAAATAAAATGTTCTCTAAAAATAACTTTTGATACGAACAAAAGAATCTTTAAATGACAAATTTTAGGTTAATACAGAGCATACAGATAAAAGGCAGTCATGTGAAGTTGATAGAGAGAGATGGTTTAAGGATCAGGAAGATGCAGGTTCAAGTGTGGCCTCTCCCTCTATTTATAAGCAAGTCACTTCACCTTTTTGGGGCAGGGTTTTTTCATGTATATAATGAGAAGATAGAAGTCGATGAATTTTACCGTCATTTACAATTCTATATCTGTCATCCTAAGTTCTGTTTCTGACAAATGCTTCATGACCTTGAGCGTGTCATTTACCTCTTAATGCCCTCAGTTAACTGTAAGATTAAATTACACAATCTATATTAAGTTATATAGATTAGGATAGGGAATCTCCTCATCAGTTATGCCCTGACACTGGGCCAGAACAAACAGAGATAGCATTCACCTTATTTTGTTTTCTGGAAACATCTAATTATCAAATATTTCAGCCAAGAGTATTTACTAATTGGATGCAAGTTGATAACAAAAGGCAGTCACCTGACATCTTTTCAAAGAAACTAATAGAGAAGCAAAAGTGCACTGAAAAGCAACGACATAGAAAATTTTCTGTATTTTCAGTCTTCAGCAAGTTAAAGAAATCTTGGAAATGTCATATTCAGCATGAGGAAATATGACAAGTAGGAAATGAAAGAAAATGTCAAACGTATTAATAAGAGGTAATAAGCCATACAATATTAGAAGAATCTAACTTGAGGTAGAAGGGCAATTGTTTTGACTAATAAAGTCTCTTGTTGTTTTTCTGTCACATTCAAAACTGCATGAATACAACTAATGAGAGATCCAGACATCCCTAGCAACTCTGAAATAAGTATAATCACTGGAATGCCACCCATTACATTTGCAGCTCAGAAAAAGTTGCAGTGGGAAAATTTACAATAAAAGGAAAGACAATTTAAATGTATAAAATTCAAAGACAGTATCAAAATATCCCATGTGGGATACGAAATTAGATATGGAATACAAAAGAATAGATATGGAATAGAAATTATAAAATATGTTATAAATTATAATTTATAAATGATAATTATAATAAATAAAACAATTATAAAACATAATATTCCACTCACTTTCAGTTTCCCTGTGTAGGGGACATGGTGATATTAAGGAATTGATTCCAAAGAGTGATAATCCTTTTAAAAAAAAGGAATTTTGAGACAAAACCCCAGTACATTGAGAAAAACATACCATGGAGAGAAATTCTGAGTCAAGTAATACGTTGGAGTTTACATATTATAGATTACAAATGTCAAAATATCTCTGAAAAATAATAAAAATTCTCAAAATCAGGTTAGGTCTTTCAAGCATTATTAACTATTATCTCCCAAAATCAATGTTTCTACAGATTTGACCTGAATCTTTTGGATCAAGATGATTAGTTGTCTATAGCACTTATTGTCCTAGAAAGGATGCTGGACTTAAAATGGTTAGATGAGAACTGGGTAGGAATTATGCCTCTCACAATCACTGTAGGATTGTAGTCACCTCATTTAACTGTTCCAATCCTCAGTTTCCACATCTGAAAAAATGTTACAACAGTAACTAAATTTTTAGTCTCTATTTCATAAGGGTCTTGTGAGTTTTAGATGGGACAATATACGTTAACTTTGAACTGCCATATTTAAATATGCTCATATTTAAACATATACTATAATTATGTTAAATTCCATCTGTGGGACCTCTACTCATATGCCTTCTTCTATACCATAGTGAAGACTTTATGTAGATTAAAAAAAAAAAACTCAGTTTGGAGAAGAGATGTTTCTATGTAGTGCTAGGAATATCTAAAGGAAAAGCATAAAATATAAGTGTAAAATGTCCATGAGTCAAAAACATGAGTTGGCAAAAGGCACACAAGCTACAGGGAAGATCATTTAAAATTATCAGATAGTTGGCATATATCATTATTACTGGGAAGAATTAGGCTATTAGTAACCTAGGAATCCCAATTCTGTCACTTTCTGGATGGCTTTAGATAAGTAAATCTTCATTGACTCAGTTTCCTAATCCTTCAAAGGAGGAATATCTGCACCACTTAGTTCTGAGAGTACTTATAAGTACTCTGAGAGTACTTAGTTAGTACTTACTTAGTTTCCTTATCTATAAAATAAGAGGAATGGGGGTAAGTACTCTAAGGATCTCTTCTAGATGTAAAACAATCTAAATGTAAATGATATTTTGCATGTCAAATTGTTTTGAGAAGGATTAAACTATTTACATAGAAAGTTGTCTAATTATTTCAGATAATTATTAATGAAAGAATTTTAGGCATTGATGCTGAGAATAAGGTGAAGATTTCCATGGATGTTAAAGTCTTTTAGCTATATGAAATACAAGAGGAAGAAGAAAGAAGGGGGGGACGTGGGTTTTTGGGGGGTAAATGGAATTATGATAGCACATAACAAAGAAAGTATTATTACCCAACTCTTAATTTGCTCCTCTTTTCTCTACTATGGGCAATAATCTTCAGACTGTAACACACAGAATCAAAACAACTGAGTCTTTTAAAACCCAAGGTAAGTGACAGAATAGCTGTATTCAAAGGATTCAAGGCACCTAGCTTAGATGCAGTATATAACTGGGCAATAAAAGACTTCCTTAGTTCTTATCATCAAACTCCAGAAAACCATGGAGATGGAGAGTACCTGGAGACGTATAAAGAGTGTACCAATCAAAATGGGGGTGAGGAGGTAAGACAATTGATCCAAACTCACGCTCTCTTTGTAATTCTTCTTAAAAATGGTTGATGGGAACTTAGAATATCAGCATGAATTCCTCAAGATCAAGTCATGTCAAGAGAAATTTATTTCCTAACCATTCTTCCAATTTTAATGTCATCCCCTCTGAAAAACCTTGCCTAATCACTACAATTGGTAAAGTTTTTTGCTCTCAGGTGGCATATAACACCTTGTCTGGTGACTTTCTAATGCAATTATCATGTGAAAAATCATAATTCAGTTTTAGCTACTGGTTTCTTATCCTCTACTGGTTTGAGAGCAAGAGAAATCTAAGCTTAGTCTTTAAACTTGGTCTCATCCTTTGCTTGCAGCAGAGTGTTCTGAACAAAGTAGGTACTTAAATGTTCTTGCTGTTTAATTAGTTCTTACAAAGCAAAACATACCTGTTTAAGGTAGAATAGGAGAAGAAGGATGGGTTTATTACCAGTATGGGATATAACCTATGGTTAGCCTTTATGTCCTAATAGTATATCCTCCTTTCAAGGGGAAAGCCCAGCACAGTGACTGGGAATCTTGTGGAGAATATATACGAACACATATATATACACACATACTCACACACACACACACACAAACATGAAAAGTCACAGAAGAGAAGTGTGAATGGGCCCCACATTGCAGTATTGTAGAGAATTATATATCCCTTCAAATATAGAAGTATTCTCGTGGCATAAATTCTAATAAAAATAAAAATTCAATTGATTTTATGTGACTTCATGTGATTTCACAAAATAAAGCCTCCAGGAGTAAAGATCCAAATATACACAGGCTTCATGCTTCAGGTTGCTGAATAAAGTCATGAGTAATGACATAGCAGTCTGGATTTGGTGGCAATGCTATCTGTTATCCAGAATTGCAACCCCTACTGATTTTTCTGTACGCCCAACAGTGGTAGCTAAAGTTGGGTCTGATATAGGCAAAAGATTATTTGTCAATCCTAAATAGAATGTTGGAAAAGAAAAGAGTGAACTCTTTTTGTCTCTGATTTTGAAAATATTACTTAGTTAGAAACAAGCATCGACCAGAAGGAATACTCTGAAAATAAAACCCATTTTCTAGCAATCATTGACAGTTACCAAGATATTAAAAGTATTACCAAGGGTCTCTTGAACTAAGTTTTAAATGAGTTTTAGGAATTTTAGCTAAAAAAACTTTTAAAAGCAAGCATGCTATTAAAGCCTATGCAATATGAGTCCTTTCTAGACTAAGCAGAGCAGATGAGAATTCAGGACCAGGCCTCATTCAGATGACACATGCATTGTTTTAACAATCATATTTCCCAAGTTGTTATTGTTTGTGATGTGCATTTAAACACACAGAACATTTGCTTTTATGAGAGTTTTATTCTCTACTCTGTAAATGGCAAGAGGGTTTCCATTCAATTGACTTTCTCATAAAAGGTTTAATTCTTTATCCGTTTTGGCGGAGCTTATATGTTCAATTTCTTACTCCGGCTTATATCGCAACTCTAAGTAAGTAAATTATGTTTTGTATGATAGACTGACCCTGTGTCAGGAGGAGAAGAAATTGTACTCGTTAGAACTGAGGACATGGCTGGCAGCAGTTTAGACAGCCTTTAAGAGAAAATGGCTCTAGGGGCAAATCTGTCTTATCGAAAAAAAATGAATGGCTAAACATTATACAGAAATTGGATGCCTTATATTATGCTAAGCACCATCTCTGAGTACACGGTGCCAACAAACACAGATGTTACCATATTCTGTTCTCTGTCTTATCCTGTTATTTCCTAATAAAAGAAGTATGAATAGTGGAATATTAGGAACTTTTTTTATGGTGATGTGCTTTCTGTGTCTTCCAGTTCCAAAATCATTAATCCTCAAAGAAATTCACATTAAACTCATTCCCCTTTATTTATGATTCATCTAATACAACAATGTGTTGGAACCATTAATAGGGTGATAGGGATAGATGAGTATATGTGGCCAAAAACTTCTTGGCATGATAATATGAATTTTTTAAAAATGAGAACTCAACTTAGTAAAAAATCTTTTGGGGGAAGAATTTAAAGACTTTGCACAAATAAAACCACAATGCATATTACTAAATTCCATTAAAGTTCCACTTAAAATATTAATAGTTGATATTTATTTAGTGCTTACTCTGTGCCGGCACTGTGCTAAGTGCTTTACAAATATCTCATTTGATCCTCACTATACCCCTGGGAGCTAGGTTCCATTTTGCAGAAGAGGAAATAGACAAACAGAGGCTAAGTTAATCACTCAGGGTCATATAACTAGTCAGTGTCTGAGGACAGATTTGAACTCAAATGTTCCTGACTCCAGGCCCAGTGTTCTATCCACTGTGCCACTTGGTTAAGCATGTTCACTCAGGAGCTGATACAAACAGATTAACTAATGAAAAAAAGTTTCAGCCCCTGATTCCAAATGAGTCATCATCTGAGTTTAGTTTCATGTAATTGACAAGCTAGAATAGTCATAGATGGAAGGAACTTGATTACCCTAGACCATATAATGCAACTATCTCTAGCTACCTCACTACTAAACTGCAAATCCCCTCAATATCTGTAACACCCAGACTTAGTTGTCAGAGCTAAGTTGAGCAAGCTACCTGTAATACCTACACGCACACACATACACACACATTTGTTGTTGTTCAGTTGTTTCAGTCATGTCTGATTCTTCATGACCCCATTTGTGGTTTTCTTGGCAAAGATACTGGAGTAGTTTGCCATTTCCTTCTCAATTTATTTTACACATGTAAAATAAGTTTTCTGACTGAGGAAGACAGGGTTAAGTGACTTGCCCAGAGTCACACAGCTAGTATCTCAGCCACATTTGAACTCAGGTCTTCCTGAGTTCAGGTTGGGCACACTATCCACTGCCCCATATAGAGTAAACACCTGTACACACACTAAAAAGACATCCAAACCGAAAAGGCTTTGTTTAAATTCTATAACATAAAAGCATTTTTATTATTATTCTCACTATTTCCTCATCAAATATTTGATGAAATTTAGATAGAGAATGGTTACCAACCAACTGTTCTTTTTGTTTGATGTTTGACAGACTATTGTGTGTTTGGATAAAATGATTACTTTCATTATTGTGAAATAAAAATAGTATGTGAGTAATGGCTAAGTACCAAACTTCAAACTTTTTGAGATGTGTTAATCCCTTAGAAATCATTCAGTTTGTGAAGAATCAATATTTTATGGTTTACATGAAGAGAAAGAATTTCAAAGGTATTTTAGTGCCAATGAATGTCCTAACTTAAAGTGAAAAACTGTTACATCCGAAATTCAGCATCAGACATTCCCAATCATGTTTTTAGGAAGAGAAATTAAGGAAGCGAAACAACAGTCTGGTGGGTACACTTCTCCTTAACCATTAATTAGATCTCTGTAGCAATTCATAGAGGATGAAAAACCATTTTACTGAAAAGTAGAATATTATGTCATTCCAATGCTTTGTCTACATTTGTTGTCAGACAAATCTTCAGTATAAGCAAAGGATCCACAGTAAACAGGATAGAAGATGGAAATCAATTCTACAATTTTCATTATCCTTAAATATTAGGGGAATGATTGAATCTACACACTTTAAAATGCAAAAATAGGAAAGTAGTGTTCCAATTAGCTTCCTGGAAAGAAGTTGTTACTACAGTATTTTAATGACTTGTAACACAGTTCTAATCAAAGAGAAGAATAACTTGAGCTGGAATCTACCTGTGTCCTCTTCTCACCACTAAATTCTCATCTCTAAAAATGACTTCTGCTCTCTGTGTAAACAAGAGTTTTTATGAACTTGTACATTTATTTTAGATTTACCTTGATTCACTAAAGACCTGAAATTATCCTCATATTTTCAACTTCCTTTGAGGCAGTTGACTTCCCATGCATCAGCTGATTATGAAGCATTATTTCTTACACAATTAGAAAAGATATCACAATATTCCTCTTATGGAAAAACATTTCATTTACATTTACCTATTTTGAAAATAGTATGTTTACATTTTTCTCTTTTCACAGAACTTTGAGATTAAAAAGGTTTATTGCATCATTTTTGTTTCAAATTAACATTTCCATAGAAGTCTTTTGATTAAAATAGCAATCCATTTCTAAAAGCACAGACTCCAATCACATAATGTCCATAAACACTACAAACTCAGATGCTGAACTTAGTTAATAATCTGTCTATCAAATTAGTTAAATTATTCACTAATATATCTAATCACTAAAAAAAGTTTTTTTGATGTGATCATTTCCATTTTAAGGATAACCACACCAATGATTCCATTTCACAGCTAAGCATTTGGTATAGTTTAAAACTTGTTATTTCCACAGTGTAGGGAACTTCCAATGTTGAAATGTCTTACATCAATGGATATTGTCAATATCCATGTAACTTTTAATCTCAGAGACTGTTAACTACCTAGGGCACTTGGAGCTAAGGAATGGTCACAGTATGTGTCAGACGAAGGACTGAAATCTAGACTCCCATCTCCAAG
The DNA here is from genome assembly GCA_028646515.1 of Pseudochirops corinnae. Lineage (NCBI taxonomy): Eukaryota > Metazoa > Chordata > Mammalia > Diprotodontia > Pseudocheiridae > Pseudochirops > Pseudochirops corinnae. The sequence goes on from JAQQSV010000753.1 coordinate 29,545, forward strand.
GCCAGTCCCCTATCCATCATATCAGATGCTTTTCAAGGAAACTTTACGTCTGCCCTACAACAACTACAACTACTGCATTGAAGAATTCAATTGAAAAAACTGGATTCAGTGATGTATTGACTCTGAAACAATATCTCCCTATCAAATTCCTGGTATTGGTTATGTTAGTAAAAATGAATAAAAGAAAGTGACTGCCAAATATATAAGGCTTCATAAAAGTGTAAATGGTTTTATATTTAGGAATAAAAGTGTTGAAATCTATCATCTTTTTCCCTGAAGTACATTCTAGTAAGTACTAGAGCGTGCATTGGGCCCTATTGTCACTATAGACAATTAGATGATCACCTATCTCACTGATGCAAGGCAGCCCAAGGAACAATGCATTGGGAAAACAACAACTCTGAGGAGATATTGACTTGTTTGATGTACTTATAGCATGATTTAGAATAGGATACTGGATCAGGATAGTTAAGTGTTAAATCATAAATTCAAATCACAAACAAACTTTGTCATATTTGTTCTTTTTATGAGCTCATGTCCACCAGAGCAGAAGGATCACATATATGTATATACACTGTACACACATATATATGTATATATGTATGTATAATATTATACAAAATGATATATCCATATTAATCATTTATATAATATTATTTTATAATGTTACATCATATTCATATGTTATAGTAGTATAGTATAGTAGAGCTGACCTTTGTAGCCAAGAACATCTTGGTCCTGCCTCTAACATATATCAGCAGTAAAACCCTAGCCAATTACTTGCTTTCTCATTACTCTAGACTAGTCTCTCCAAGGTCATACATTTCAGAGAAGTTCTGAATAAAGTTTTATTATTGGGTAATTCCCTACCACAAGTATTGAAATAAAATAGAATCATATTAATCAAACCTCAAATCCATTCTTATTCATCATCCATTCCTGTGAACCTCCATAATTTTAATTTCTTTGAGCTTCCTTATGCTTTTACCCCCTGAAACTGGTCTAAAATATCTACTCTTGTCACAACTTATAATGCAGATGTCTTAATAGAACAGAATGGCCATTTATTCTATTTGAAGTGATTTTCTCTGAATGGCATTGTTCTGTTGTTATATACATTGGCCATGTGTAGTCAAAGTTGTCTTAAGTGGTCCATGGGATACATTGTTATATGATAAAGTAAGAACTTGAAGCAAATATTAGATACCTGTTTCTCATGCAGATACCATTTTATTCAAATGAAGTCATAAACTCATAAATAGCAAGTTGGAAGTGACCCTAGATGCCATCTAGTTCAACCTTATCATTTCACAAATGAAGAAACTAAGGCCAATAGAAGTTAAGTGACTTTCCCAAGGTTCCAAGATTTCCCAAGGTAAGGGATGAGATTTTAACCCTTGTGCTCCAAGTTCAGATCAATGCTATTTCCACCATGCCATGTTGCCTCCAAGTAAATATACAGGGTTTTACTTACAGATACAAGCACCTTTACATTTCCATTTTCAGCCTTTATGAAATTCTACACTTTGATCATGCAATAGATAATAGGAGTAATGCAAGATGGAGGGCATTGTTGTACTTGAACTTACCTTTGAAGAAGCAATCTTCATTGTGAACTATGGTCACCTTCTGTTTTTTAAGGCAGGCAGCTCTGTGTACTTCACAGTGGTTTTCATAAAATTCTCCATCTGAACCACACACAGGCTTGTAGTGAGGCTTGCAGTGGTCCATGCATGCACACTCAGCTTGTTCAGTGTCTCTGTTAATAATACATTGTCTTCCCAAACCACAGTACTTATTTTCACAGGATACAAGTGGACCATCCTGACTGAGATACCCTGGGAGATAAAGAAAAAGAAGATACTTTATATTTTCACAGGTAAGTAACAGATTCTCTTCATTCTTAAAATACAATCTATATTTTGTGAAAATCGTAGACCATGAGTCAAACAACATCCATATGATAGGGAACTCAAGACGCAAATGACTCATTTAGTCAAATGACTCATTCCCATTCAGGATGGCATTTGTGGTTCATCCAGCTGGGTCAGTCTTTCCTCACCTCCAGTACAGAAGAGATAGATCTAGTAGGCTTCAGGCATCCATTACTGGATGTGGACAATAATCTGAGCAGAGGAAAAACCTAGAGGCAGATCTGGAGAGAACTTATCTCATCCTTAACCTGATTTATTTACTGTTAGAAGTTAAATCTCAAAGTTAGGATTGGTGTATCCCACTGCCATATGCATGATAGTTTCCATCCATAAATACCCCAAACATAGTATGCACATACACACAGACTATACTTCATCAAGGATGCTTGGATATATTTACAAATCATTAATTTTATCTATGCACAGAAAAAGAGAAGAGAGGGTTGGTTTATTTTCTTATATAAAAATCTGTCCTCAGGGCTTTGTAATTCTAGAAATTTTAACTTTGAAAAGTTTCCTTAGGTATGTTTTAGTTTTATTTTTCTTATCTATTTTTGAGAAAGGTATAAAATGGAAATATAATTTCATTAGTGTATAGGACTGTCTAAAACCACTCCCTCGATTATTGCAGATTAGCAACTATTTTGCAACTTTGAGTCTTAAAAAGTTTCCTGGAATAGTTAGCCATGAAGAAACTTGTCCAGGATGACCCAATCAGTATGTGCAGCGCGTGTGTGTTAGAGTACAGGACTATATTGTTTTTTTCCCCATAACTATGAAGTTAACTTTATGTACTATGCCATGTTGATCTTCATGTTTCCAAAATGTGTACATATGTATTTATATATAAATGTATTGTGTATGTATGCATGTATGTATTATGTATGTATGTGTGTGCTCTAAACTTTCTCATTTCAGAAACTAAATTAAATAAAGGTCATAAAATCCTCAAAAATGGGTGTTATTTGATAATATAGTAATAACAGGTATAGAAATAATAGTAAGATTCCAAAAGGGTTTTAAGTCTATAAATTACATTATATGCCTTACTTTCTTTGAATCTCACAACTCAACTTCATTATTTTATCTTCACACCTCACAACTGACTCTTTCCATTCTTTGGTTGAATAATACATTTTCATTCATTCAGCCAGTTTTATTATATATCCACTAGGTTTCTGGTTTTATGCTAGATGTTGAAGATATAGAGAAAAATATTAAATAGTTCCAGTTACTGAAAAATTTATGTTCTGTTGTGTCCTACTGAAGGAAAGAACATGGATAATAATAAAAATAACAAATGAATTTTCACATTTTCAGTCTTTTTTAGCTTTCAAAATTCTTACCATAAATTATATCATGTGTTCCTCAATAATGCTTGGTAGAAAACATTATGGATGTTAATATCCCTTTTATCAAATACAGAAAATAAGGCCAAAAGAAGTTAAATTACTTTGTCAGGTCACTCAGAGAGTACGTGTCTGTGAGGGTATTCAAATACAAGGCTTCCTGACTCTAAGCCTAGTATTCTTAGCAGTACTCCATAGAGCACTCTTTCCACATAAACATATATGGGAGTAAACAAATGCAACATATATATAGAGAGAGTAAATACAAAATATGCAGTGGAATTGATCAGGTGATTCTCGCTGATTATACTAAAACTGTTATTGCTTTAATTACTAAGTCATTATAAGTTTTAAGCATGGCTCTGGCTCCACATATAATAGCAACCTTTGGAAGAAGGAAATCGCAAACCAGGCCATTATCTTTGCCAATAAAATCCCAAATGGAGTTACAAAGGGACAGACACAACAGAAACAACTGAAAAAAACAATAATTGAAACATTTGGAATACTGAAGTCAGAGTACTCCTTTTTCTAAGATAGACTTACTGATCTCGAAATTTCCTTTAGATTCTAAACCTATGCTCCAATAACATATTTCTTGCAGGTCATATTTTAATAATCCACAAGATAGAAGATATAACTTTACAAAAGGAAACCTGGAAAATGTTCTTAAATATGGATAAACGATTATAATAATTTTTTAAATCAATAAATTTTGCATAAATTGGATCAGAATTATACTAGATTTTCATTAAACATAAGAAAAGTATGTAATTTTAAGTCTTGATCTTTGGGGTGTGTTTAAATGCTGCAGAACTGTTCCATCCTTAAGAGAATGGCAAAATGAGTTGGAATTTGACTTCAACTGGACTTTTATATGTTTATACCAGAATCAAAAAATATTAAAGCTAGTGATTCAGTTAAGATGGTTCTATTAGCAAATTGGCAATTTTCTAGAAGTTAATGACCTATTTTATACAAGCCAAAAGCTGCAGGTTACATCTAACTGTGCTACAATTAAAGAAAACTTAATAAATTTATATATAACCCAAAAAAGGGACTCATATTATGTAAATGAATGGCTACAGCATGTCCTTTTTGACAGTAATTATCCATGACTAATGATAAACCCTAATTCAGGACGAGATCAAATCAATTTAATCTGATTATAACATCAAGGTATACTTTTAACGACATTCAGTCTTATCACATACTAAATGAATTGTAATCAGCACTGAATATCCCTGTATATTTTAACTTGCATAAAATTATTGATTTTTCACAACAAATTGTACCATCAAAAGTTTCATGTATCTGTAGCTTCAATTACATATTTGTGATCATTATAATGATTTTTGAAGAACTATAGACAACTGAAGCATCAAAAGAAGAAAAGTATACTAATTTTTTTAAAATCTAGTTTCTTTTTTAACATGTCCTTATCATAATAACAACTGTCTATTTTGTTTTTAGCTTGCAACAATCACTTCTGTAAGATTTTGAGTTTTAAATTTTCTTTCCCACCCTCCTCTCTTCCCTCCCCAAGATGAAAGACGATCTAATATCAGCTATACATTTAAAATTATATTAAACATATTTCCACATTAGTCATGTCATAAAGAAGACTTAGAACAAAAGAGGAAAACTCCAAGAAAGAAGGAAAGAGACAGAGAGAGAGAGAGGAAGAGAGTGAGAGAGAGAGAGAGAGAGAGAGAGAGAGAGAGAGAGAGAGAGAGAGAATAGTATGCTTCATACAGTATGTAGTATATTTGGACTACATAGTTCTTTCTCTGAATGTGGACATCATTTTTCATCATGAGTCTTTTGGAATTGTCTTAGATCCTTGTGTTCTGAGAAGAGTTAAGCCTACCAAAGTTGGTCATCATATAGTGTTGCTCTTACTGTGTACAATGTTCTAGTTCTGATCATTTCCCTCAGCATCAGTTCATGTAAGTCTTTCCAGATTTTTCTGAAATCCACCTGCTCACTATTTCTTATGTAACAATAGTATCCCATTACATTCACATACCACAATTTGTTCAACCATTCCCCAATTGATGGGATTCCCCTCAATTTCTAATTCTCGACCACCACAAAAAGAGCTTTTATATATATATATATATATAAATATTTTTTTACATGTGGGACCTGTTCCCTTTTTTATGATCTCTTCAGAATACAGACCTAGAAGTAGTATTACTGGGTTAAAGGATGTGGACATTTTTATAGCCCTATGTGCATAGTTCCAAATTGCTCTCCAGAATGGTTAGATGAGTTCACAACACCACCAACAATGCATTAGTGTTCCAATTTTCCCACAGCATCACCAACATTTGTCATTTTCCCGTTTTGCCATATTAACCAATCTGATAAGTGTGATGTGGTAGCTCAGCGTTATTTTGATTTGCACTTCTCTAATCAATAGAGATTTAGAGCATTTTTTCATATGACTATAGATAGCCTTAATTTCTTCTTCTGAAAACTGCCTGTTCATATCCTTTGATCATTTATCAATAGGGGAATGACTTTCATTTTTATAAATTTGATTCAGTTCTCTATATGTTTCAGAAATGAGGTCTTTATCAGAGACACCAGCTGTAAAAAATATATATATATATATATTTTCTAGCTTTCTGACTTTCCTTCTTCCCTTGCATTGGATTTGTTTGCGAGAAAACTTTTTTTAAAAAATCTAATGTAATCAAAATTATCCATTTTGCATTTGATAATGTTTTCTATCTCTTGTTTGTTCATAAATTCTTCCATTCTCCACAGATCTGACAGGAGAACTATTCTTTGCTGATTTGCTTATAATCTCATCCTTTGTCTCGATTGTGTACTTATTTTGTATTTATCTTGTTATATGGTGTAAGTTGTTTGTCTATGCCTAGTTTCTGCCATACTATTTTCCAGTGTTCCCATTAGTTTTTGTTAAATAATGAGGTCTTATCCCAAAAGTTGGAGTTTTGGGGTTTGGGGTTTTTCAAGCAGTAGACTATATTAGTTGTTGACTACTGTATCTTGTGTACCTAACCTATTCCACTGATCCACCACTCTTTTTTCTTAGCCAGTATCAAGTAGCTTTGACTACTGCTTTATAATACAGCTTTAGATCTGGTACAGCTAGACCACCTTTCAATGTTTTTTTTTTTTGTTGTTTCCCTTGATATTCTAGACCTTTTGTTCTTTCAGATAAATTGTATTATTATTTTTTCAAGCTCTATGAAATAATTTTTTGGCACTTTGATTGGTATGGCAATGAATAAGCAAATTATTTTAGGTAGAATTGTCTTTTTTTTATTAGCTTGGCCTACCCAAGAGACTGATGTTTTTCCTATTATTTGGCTCTGACTTTATTTGTGTGAGATGTGTTTTGTAATTTTGTTCATATAGTTCCTGGATTTTTCTTTCTCAGGTATACTCCCAAATATTCTATGTTGTCTACAGTTACTTTAAATGAAATTTATCTTTCTATCTCTTGCTGTGGGGCTACGTATATAGAATATATATGTATACATGTATATACATATATATATATATATATAATAATTTATAGACATGTCAATGATTTGCATGGGTTTGTTTTATTTCCTACAACTTCACCAATGATAATTATTTCAAGTAGTGATGGCACTATTCCAAATAGCATAACAGAATTCATACTAGGAGACACATATGTAGTATACCTGAATTAATATCTCTTCAGTGAAGTATTCTCATTTCCAGCTCTACATATCCAAACATTCAATGTCCCAAACTCATCCGTTTTCTGAATTCCCTTATTTCTGTTCAGACTACCACCATTCTTTCAATCACTAGGGTTCCCAATCAGTCATCCTGCCATATGCCAAATTTTGACAACTCAATCTTCAGAACACATCTGGTTTCTGTCTCTTTCTCTCTACTCACATAGTCTCTTAATTCAGGCCTGCATCACTTACCTGTACTATTTCAATAGTTCCCTACTTCTTTCTCAAATCTCTTCCCTATGTAATCAATTTGCCACATAGAAACCAAAGTAATATTGCCAAAGTAGAGAACTGGATTGCCCTGCTTAACAAGCATCCCTCACTTACTGTTTCTTCCAGGATCTCTTCACAATCTGCCTTTCCAGACTCATAATAAAATGCTGTCCTTTATATTCTATAAAGTCTAGGCAAATTGGACATATTTTAGAAAAACTGGACATAATACATATTCTCTCCTATCTCTATACCTTTTCTCAAACTGCCCCACAGAGAGAATTCACTTCTTCATCTTTGCTTCATAGTATCTGGAATTCTCTTCAAAGTTCAGTTCATATGCCTGCTCCTCCATAAGGCCTTTATGGATTCACCCAGCTGTTACTATCTACCCTCCACGCACCTCCAAAGAAATTATCAAATTAGCTTTCATTGTATGTGTGTGCATGTATGTGTGTGTGTTTGTGTGCGTACATGTTGCCTCCCCTTATTTGCTGATAGGTCTATAAGGCAGACAACAAAGACACTATGCAGAAAGATATACAGAGAGAAAGCACTGGCATAAGAGATATGAAGAAAGGCTTCTTGCAGAGGGTGGGATTTTAGCTAAAGCACAAAGGAAGCCAGAGAAGTAGGAGGTAGAAATGAGGCATAAAGAGAATTCCAGGCATCTGCACAATAAGTGAAAATGCCTGGATACAGGAGATGGACTAGCACTGGAAACACTGAATTGTACCATAGGTCACTGAATTGCAGAGTAGGTATAGGGGAGTAAGGAGTAAGAAGTTTGGAAAGGGTAAGAAGGGTCCAGGTAAGAAGGCATTAAAAGCCAGAGAACTTCATATCCAATCTTGGGAAACTGGAAAAAGTCTTCCATGGTCAAATATGCACTTTGTGCCTAACCAGAGTTTTTCTTACTTAGTCCATACTTATTTTTGTTTAATTGAATTACATTAGTCTATTGAACACAGCCAGATACTAGGTTTACTGGGATCTACCAGAACTTGACTATTGCTTCCATGTTGACTCTCACATATGCTGAGATTATTTGTTGGAAATGGAACAGTGTTGGTCCACATACCTTTTGGTGAGATTTTGGCTTTGTTGTTCAACTATCTCTATGATTTCTTAAAATATTTAGCAAATATTCCTTCTGTTTTATAGTGTGCCCATGACTGACTACTAGTATAGCCCTCCTGAGTATAACCACAAAGCTGCCTGAGTCTAAATCCTATTCGTTATACTCAGGTCTCTAAACATGTTTTGTTACTCCCCAAAATCATATTTGTGGGTCCAGTGTCTGATATTTGTTTCTAGAGTATTCTATCTGAAGCAAAATGAGAGGGTATGTTTCTGTCCCTTTCTCTCTTTTCAGAGTGGCTGCCCCTATATGTGATAATGGATACAGAGAGTGGCTCTCTATGTAGGATGTTTCTATTTGGCAAAGCTTACCTGAATTCTCATGCTTTCATCCCTTTGACACTGAGTATTTTTATGATCAATGTTAATGCAAGTGGGTAAAACTCAATGATTCCTACTTTCACAGGTTTATCCCATTGGGTGCAGTTGAAGACTCTTGTTTGTTGTTTATTTTCTTTTTTTTTTATACTTAGAATAAACATAACCCTTTTGTGGTGGGAAAAAAAGTAACTTAGCCTTAAAAATATGCCACCTTGTACTGCCTACCAAACTTTTGATATTCTCTCTGAAATTAGCTAAGCTAGTCTTCACATAACACAACTATATTGTCACTGGGCCTATGTTCAAAGTCTTTCTAGCTTGGTAAGATTTCATAGGTCCATACCAGTTCCAGTGATAGGGTGTGTAAAAGGCCACCTCTATACCAGAATAAAGCCCTAAAACAGGATCTGGGAAGAAGTAGTGTCATATAGACTTTATGTTAATTTACAAATTATGTCACCTGTGCTTGGAAAGGGTAAGAAGGGTCCAGGTAAGAAGGCATTAAAAGCCTGTGCTTGGAAAGGGTAAGAAGGGTCCAGGTAAGAAGGCATTAAAAGCCAGAGAACTTCATATTCAATCTTGGGGAACTGGAAAAAGTCTGCCATGGTCAAATATGCACTTTGTGCCTAACCAGAGTTTTTCTTACTTAGTCCATACTTATTTTTGTTTAATTGAATTACTCTGAACCTCTTCTTCAATCCTCTCCTATCAAAGGACTCTGAACTCTATCTTTGCATCTCTTAGTTCAGATAAATGAATGAACTTTGACCTTATCTTGCCCAGAACCCAACCTCCCTGTCACTTCCTGACCATTTTCAAACTATACTATCATCTCTTTTTCTAACTCTCCTTAAGTGGAAATGCTACATATCAGGGCTTGATTTGCTGTTTTGTTGATTGCTTGAACTTAAGAAAATGATGAAGAAAATGCTAGTTATTCAGTTTAAATTTAAAAACATGTCATGCCTTCCAGAAAGTCAACTGTTAAACATACACTAGAATACAACAGTATATGTGTTTTGAGGTGTTTTTTTTTTTTAACCACAAAAATTCCTTTCCTGACTGGTACTACAGAGAGCATATCTTGGGAGATGAGACTTTCAACTCTGGAAATCCCACCCTGTGACTTGAGTGTACCTAACTGATGGGTGTATACACAAAGTTCAATATTGCAGCCAAGCCCTGCCATGCTTCAAGCTCCACCTATCACTTATCACCTCCACTGCCACCCTGTGCCCTCCACATTCATACTTCTCCCTCTATTCTATTTTACTTAGTAATCCTATCTACTCCCATGAATTCCATTTTCTTTATACAGAATATTCTCTCGTTGATATATCCAGTCCTAACCCTTCTGCTGACTTCCAATCTTACATCTCCACCTTTATACTATATATCTTATACTGGATGTTCTGTACATATCTTAGACTCAATATATCTCAAACTGAAATTATTATATTCCCCCAAAAAGCATCCCCTTCCCTTTCTGAACTTCCCTATTACTATTATGTGAACCATCGTCCTTTCATTTACTCAGGCCCACAGTCTATCCTCAACTCCTCATTGCTTACATATCCAATCTGTTGCCAAGGCTTGCTGATTTTCCCTTTGTTGCATCTCTCATCTACCTCTTGGTGTTCTCCATTGACATTGCTATTACCGAGGTTCAGGCCCTCCTCACCTCACACCTAGACTATTGAAATAGCCTACTGGTTGTTCTTCTTGCCTCAAGTCTCCACTCAATTCTCAAAGTAATATTCCTTAAGTGCAGGTATCACTTTATTGTCAGCCTCCTACTCAATCTCCAAGGGCTTCCTATAAGCTCTGCTATAAAATGAAAAGCCCTGTTTGGATTTCAAAGTCCTTCATAACAAGCTCGCTTATCTTTCCAGTCTTCTTTTTTGTTATTTTGAAGAGGGGAAGACAGGGTAATTGGGATTAAGTGACTTGCTCAAGGTCACAGAACTAGTAGGTGTTAAGTGTCTTAGGCCAGATTTGACCTCAGGTCCTCCTGACTCCAGGGCTGGTGCTCTATTCACTGTGCCACCTAGCTGCCCCTCCAGTCTTCTTATACACCTCACTCCCAACTGTGTACGTTGGGAACCAGTACACTGGTCTTGGTGCTGTTACTTTAAAAAGACACTCCATCTTCCAGCCCCCATAATTTTCACGGGTTATTGCCATGTCTAAAATGCTCTCCTTTCTCATTTCTGCTTCCCAACTTTCTTCAAATCCCAGCTAAAATTCACTTTCAGTAGGAAAGCTGCCTCGATCCCTCATAATTCTAGTACCTTCCCTCTATTGAATAGCTCCAATTGAGCCTATATATAGTTTGTACATAACCATTTTCATGCTGTATCCTTTTTTAGATTGTAAGCTCCTCGAGGGCAGAATTGTTTATTACTTTTCTTTGTATCTCAAATGTTTAATAACAGAGTTGGCATTTTGAAATGTTTATCGACTGGATGAATTTAGAATATAGATAATCTGCCTTCTGGTCATAATGTTCAACCTTCACAAATTCACATATGCAATTTGCCATTTAAAGCTTCAAATGCTTTCCTAACAAAGAAAATTGAAATCATCTAATTTTAATTTTTAAGTTCAAAACAGCCTTTTGCATAAGGCACAGAGTTTATCTTCCATAGTTTAAAATAATATCTAGCTCCACACACTAGTTAGCTCATGGCTTCATAACAGACTGAAATACTTATTTTAAATAATATTGGACATAGAAAACCTGGATTCAAGTGTTGTCATTGTCACATAACTCATCTAGGTCTAAGTTTCTTCATCTGGATTGACAAGTTGGTCTTCTTGCCTCAAGTCTCTTAAATGCAGTTTGTTTGTTTGTTTTTCATTTTTGACATCTGACTTATTTTCTGGCTGATTGCACAAGCCAAAAGTTTCTAATTGTAATAAAGATAGTGACAGTTACCCTCTGGAGTGGAAAAAGTCTACTTTTACCCTAATTTTTTGTCCATTTTTATTTTCAAGAGCAATAAAAATATTCCTTAAACTTCTTGGGGATAAAGAGAATTTAATTTTTTTTTGTCTTAATAGCCCCAATAAAATATAGTCAATTACTAATGCTTCATGAATGAATTATTGTGTGTGTTGAAAGTTCTTCATGATATGCATACATAAATATACACATATACCTACACGTACATACACATATACTACATATATATAATATATATATATATATATATATATAGTCATCTGACATGACATGATGGAGTTAGGAAGATCTGGATTCAAGTGATGCCTCAGACATGTGTTAGATATGCTACTGTGGAAACTTAGAAAACCTCTCAGGGCCCAAGCAAGGTACAAAGAATTTCCTAAACTGTAACAAGGAAGGAACTTTCCACATAAAGAAATTTTATTACACTGATGGAATAACAGCTATGGATCACCCAAAAAAAAGGACACTCAGAACACTCTCTCCACAATTTCTATTACGTCTGAAGACTTCTCAAAGTGTCTCAAAATACAACTAACCCTTATTTGAAAATAAAAAGATGAGATTTTATGGTCAAAATTTCCTTTTACCATCCATGAATAATTAAATGTTTTTGTTACATTTCCTAGTAAACTGAACTAAAGTCTAGTTATTGCTGAAACTTGCTAAGGGAAAAAATACTCTTTGATAATATGTGTTGACTTCAGGGCTCCCAGCTGAGTCTTTGGAGGAAGGAGGAATGGGAAGAAGGAGAGAAAAAGGCATTGAAAAAGAAAATCCTTATCTTGTGTGGGGTCTTTGTAATAAAGCACACATATTAAGGTCAATGGAAGATCCGTATTTAAGTTTTCCCCTTCATTGATTTCATGACCTCCTGTGTTAATTAGCAACATAGCACTCCAGCGGAGAAGTAAAGGCACTCTGGTGCTGCATTAGCTGGGAATGCCAGCCCTGCTAACTTCTTGAAATGATTATTGTAAGATAGTAAGTAAGTATATATACATGTAAGATATACACAGATTCTAATTCAACTGAGTTATAGAGTAGTTATAAGTTCAATTGATAGCATTTAATGGAAACTCCTTGCTTTTAACTAGAATTCTTCTTTTACCAGCTTTTTTTTTTCTATATAAAAAAATCCATTGCCATTTCCATAATTGCTATCTGAAGGGCAGTGGGTTATCTAGGAGAAGTTGAACAAGAAGGCATTTTATTCATTGAGTCACTAATAGATGGACCAGTTTTCCAACTGATTATATTTCAATAGTCACAGGCTAAGCAATCTCTCAGCCTGGCAGTTTATCTTAGCTTAACCTTGCCCAGTAACAGCAGGAGACACACAACAGCATAATTGTTAAAGGTTTTAGGTGGTCATATTGCACTGAATCTTGTGCAGGTATTGGAGTATTAATTCATACTGCCATTTGCCTTGATGTCTACAAAACCTTGATGGGTCTTCTTAAGTTTAACAGTAGGTAGGGTGAGACAAGGCAGATCTAACATAAGATTGAGTGAACATTTACATCAGAATTCCAGATGTAGGTAACAAAACTTCACCTTCAAAATATATTGGAGTCATTGACAACCCAATATGGGTAATTAACATAAAAGTGGAAGATTAATTGTGCAATTAATCTGTTTGAGGTTTTATTTGATATATTCCAGAACTGAGGCATTTACTTGTATGCTGGGTACACTTGAAAATTTTACAGATGACATTTGGGTACCCACGCATTAAAAAAAAAATGTGCCCTTTAACTTCTTTCCCATAATACTCACAAGCAAGCATTATGTAAAGATATGTGTGGGACAAAGCTCTCTGTTTATCTCAAATCACTTATGTAATATTGAGCAAATAAAATGCACGCATACTGGATGATTTACACAAATAACTCACTCTAAGTTTGGGGAGGAGGATGGGGTAATTTGGAATATTTAAAGCCACAGGAAGTTTTAAATTCTGTATTGCCCAAAAGAAAAAAGAAAGTCTAATAATTTGAGAGATATTGTTCACTTGAGGAAATAACCCAGAGTCTTCTCCCCACATAGACAATTCCTAGTTTATCCAAAGATATGTGCTAAATGGTTCAACCTACTGGAAAGGCAGGGTAGCAATCTTGCCTGTGATACATACTAAATATGTGACCCTAGGGAAGTCACTTAACCTGCTTACTCCTCATTTCCTCATCAGTGAAATTGGTCTAATATAAAGCATTTACCTTATAAGGTTATTATGAGAAAAGTTATTGGTAAAACACTATAAAAATGTTAGCTAGCTAAGAGAGAAGCAGCATAGTGTAGTGGACAGATGGCTGACCTTGGAGGCAGGAATCCTGGATTTAAATCCTGCCTGTGAGGCATACCAGCTGGGTGACCTTTAGCTTCTCAGTAACCTCAGGCCACTTCCTAGGATTATAATTAGCCAATGAGTTACTAAACTGCTTTGGAGGAATAAGATTCCTAAGTCTAGAACAGCTGCCTACTCCCTTTCATGTATTCCCCAGCCTGAAAAATAAATAAGGATAATAATAGCACTTAACTGAGGAAGTTTTTGTGAGGTTCGAATGAAGTAATGTATGTAAAGTGGTTTGCAAAGCCTAATGTGCTAAACAAATGCCAGCTCTCTCCAGGACAACTAAGTGTTGCTTATTTACATATGATTTAATGAGCCTATGTTACCAAGGAAATACAAAATTTCTTGCTTTGAGCACTGCAAAGAACAACTTATCAGATGTCAGAGAACCTGGATCAAAATGTCAGATGAGCTATTTCTTGCCTGTGTCATATTATCCATAAGATTGTGAGCTCTTTGAGGGTAGAGTCTGCCACTTACTTTTTTGTATCCCAGCACTTAGCATAATACTTGGTTTGTGGCCTACCATGTGCAAACCCTTAATAAATGTTTATTGGAAAATTCTGGGAAGATAGCAGAGAAGGTCAGAAAATTCCAAGCTCTCCAGATTTCCCCTACAAACAAGGTAAAATAGTTGCTCGGGGAAAACATAGAGTGGTAAAAATAAATAAGAAAAGGGGTGGAAAAGTGTTCCTCTTGGTTCAATAAGAGAAGATCTGAAGAGAAATCCCAAAACAAGGTTTGGTCCCTGTTAAGAATAAACACCTCCAGGCTAATTCCTCTTAAACAACAAATGGAGAGGCCTGGAGTTAGCTGGGTTGGGAGGTTGTCTCAGCCCCAGCGGCAGGAACTTTTACCCCTGAGACAGTGAGAGGAATTGGGCATCATAACCCCGGGAAGATTGGGGGAACCTCTGCTGACAGGGAATGCCAGCCTCAGGTGTGCTACAGAGAGGGCACCCTGGGCAAGAAGGAACCAGTACACATCCTGTGATTGCAGAAGCAGTGGGGTGGGGAACCTGCTGGCTATAGCCACTTACTGGAGGTTGGAGGTTTTGATTTCAGTTACAGGTCAAAGGGGAGAACTGAAGGAAGATCTGAGGTCAGAGGTATGCCATGACCCAGGGCTAGAGGTGATTATAAAAAGTAAGCTGCTACAAATTTTAGAAAATGAGCAGGCAAAGGAGAAAGAATTCAAGCATAGAAAGTTACTATGGGAATAGAAAAGACCTGAGTTCATCTTCAGATGAGGATACTGAAGCAAAGAAACCCTCTTCTATTCCAAAGACTAATATCAAATGATCACCTGTCCAAAAATAATTCATAGAAAAACTTTTAAAAGACTTTTAAAATAAAATGAGAGAGATTGAGGACAAACTAAACACACACACACACACACACACAGACAAAAGGCTTATAAAAAACAAGTCAACAAATTAGAAAAAGAGAGTCAGAATCTTAAGGAAGAAAATGATTCTTTGAAAATCAGAATTGAACAAGGGAAAGCCAGCGAACTCATGAGAGACCAAGAAATAATAAAAAAAAAAAAATACAAAGAAGAAAAAATAAAAGCGAATGTGAAATAGCTCAGAAGAAAAACAATAGATCTGGAGAATAGATTGAGAAAACATAAGAATAATTGTGCTACCTGAAAGCTATGATAAAAAAAAAAAGAATCTTGATACAATAATACAAGAAATAATTAAAGAAAATTGTCCGGAAACATTAGAACAAGGAAAGTAGAAATAAGAAAAAAGATCCAGCAAAAATAAAATAACATCTACCAATCAGCACCTGAAAGAGATCCAGGAATATCACAGTCATATTCTGAACCCAAGCTCAAGGATAAAATATTGCTAGCAACAAGAAAAAAACTTAAATATGGAACAAAATCTAGAAGCACCAACATTAAAAGACCATATATTTTGGGGTGTTTTTAAAGATCTGAACTTAACAAAAGATTTGACATACAAGAGCCAAGAGAAATATAAGACACATAGCAAAGACTTGTACATGCAAGGGATTCAATAATGACTGATTGTTTACCTTTTTTAGGAGGAAATGTAAAACATATGTCTAAGATTGCCATTAGTAAGTGGGTATTTCATAAAGCAAATTGGGGGCAGATCTGAAGTATGATATCATTTTAAAAAGCAAAACCATTTAGGCACAGCAAAAAAAAAAAATTGATTACCTCATGCAAGGTGCTAGGGGAAGAATTGACACAGAGGAATGAGGTGGGGGGAGGGCTGTTAGTTCTGGAAACCTAATTTCATTGGAAATGGATACAAGAAGGAAATACATACATACATACATACATATATATATGTATAAAGTCTTATAAATTCAAAAAGAAATAAATGCTAAGGGGAAAAGAAGGGGGAAGAATAAGAGAGGGTTCTTTTTTATTTTATTATTTTGTATTAAGGTTCAATTTTTTAAAATTACAAACACATGTCTATTGATTGATTGCTGTGACACAAGTCATTTAACCTCCTTAGGAAAGAGTTTACTTATCTATAAAACAAAGTGAATGGAATAGGTGAGAACCAAGATTGTGACTGCCTTCCAAATCAAAATTTATTTTATTGACATATTCTATCTCAATCATGTATCAACGGATCTCCCGGTCAGATCCACAGTACCATCTACATGGGTAGTTAGGTGACAAAGTAGATAGAGTGCTAGGTGTGGAGTGATGAAGACTCATCTTCCTGAGTTCAGATCTGGCCTCAAAGACTTTCTAGCTGTGTAAATCTTTGCAGATCAATTAACTTTTTGCCTCTGTTTCCTCATCTGTAAAATGAGCTACAGAAGGAAATGGCAAAGCACTCGAATATCTTTGCTAAGAAAGCCCCTAAGAGGACAACAAAGAGTCAGAAACAACTGAACAACAGAGCAAACAAACATCAACAACAAATGAAAAAGAAACATCTGCAGGAATGTGTTGGAGTTTGCTTGAACAGGCTCCCAGCAAATGATTGTTAAATTTTCAGGGTAAGTATTTACGCTTCAGTAGGCTTGATCTGTATTTGTTGTTTTTATTGTTTAAATTTAAGAAAGTCATGGATAAAATGCTAATTATGCAGATTAAAATTAAAAATGTGTTGTGAGCACTTTTTTTTTTTCTGGATAGCAGGTTGTTAAACATTTGCCAGTACACTACTGCATCTATGCAATCATCCAGCAAAATTCTCTCATTTTATAGACAAGGAACCTGAAGTCCAGAGAAATTCTGGAGTTGTCCAAGGCTCACACATCTAGTTACTAATACTTTAGTATTAAGTCCTTAGTCCTAATTCACAAACTAAAATTATTTCCACTACCCTATTATTCTCTTAAATGTTTATAATTTGTGTTTTCACATGAAAATTACATGTCTATATTACAGCTCAATTCCACTAACCAGCACACTAAGATTAAGAAAATCAGAATACTGTGTTCCTGCTGAAACTGCTGTTCACAACCTAATAATTTATTTATTTCCTATCAGTATTTCCTGAGGACCCCTGGAACATCAAAAGGATGTTTTAAATAAATCCAGTAATTAGCTCTAGGAACAAAAGGGTATATCCGTGAATACTTTTATCACTTCATTCAGTTCAACAAATAATTCCAAAGGGGGCCACAGACAAAACTCTATAAGAGCATTAAGGAACAAGAGTTTCTGCAGAGCCACAGGCCCTTAATTGGCTCACCACTGATGAATATTAGCTGTTTTATGACATTCCCTGTCTTACAAACACTCTGGCCTGGCACTGGTAAGGACTCCATAATCATATGCTGCAAAAAAAAAAAAAAATCACAAATTTAAGTAGAGAAGATGCCACACTGTTCCAGTTTCCTTCAGAATATACTGGATAGCCTGCTATTCATTTCTTAGCAGACTTACCTAGTTTCCAATACAATTTCCAGTGTAAACATGAGACTGGAAAGAATAAAATAGCAGTACTTATAATGGGTTTCAAATTCAAGCCTTCACTGGTATTAAAAATTTATATTATTAGAGATAATATTAGCACATTGTATTATATATTTCTGTAACATTCTAAAACACTGAAAAAAACAAAAATAAGATATTTTTGAGTTGGAGCAAATTAAAGCATTCATTGACAAAAGGGAGAATGGTATAAATTGTTCTGTGATGAGGAACTGAGTCAATGGACATGAGGAAGATTATACTAGGGATTTATTTTTGACTCATTCCCTTCTCAAGTTGAAAGTTAAGTCATCTGATTCACCTAAATCTCCTTGGACATTTACCCTGAGCCTCTCTTTTCTCTCTGAAAAATTAAGTATTAGATGTGATGACCATTGAGGAAAGCTGGAGGAGAGGAACAAAAAGCAGGAAAGGTGAAAAGAAGAAGAGTTAAGGAAGGAGAGAAGGGGCAGAAGAAGAGAATGGAGAGAAGGAAGGGAGAAAGTAGGAAGAGCAGTAGAAAAGGAGAAATACTGGGGACAGGAGGAAAGATTGATGGGAAGATGATAGAATGTATTCCTTTCAGAATAAAGCTGATGATGCTAGATGGCGGCGTAGCAGCAGCAATATATCGCAGCTCTCTCATAGCCACCCCAAAATACCCATGGAATAGGACTCTGGACCAATCCTAGAACTTCAAAACAGAGACAAAGATACTTCCCACTAAAGTCAGCTCAGCTACGAGGAACCATATCAGCACTGCAAACCGAAACCAGCCTGGCCTGAAGCCGAGGCTGTGCCCTGGGGGTAGCTGGGCGGGAGGTGCAGAAAAGCCTCAGAGGTGAGCGAGCGGGATTAGCAACAGCTGCTAGTGGGGATTGTGAAAGGGGGAGATAAGCATCCCTCCGAAAAGGTCTCCAGAGCAGAAAAGCGAAAGGCG
>JAQQSV010000753.1:48529-97157 GCA_028646515.1 Pseudochirops corinnae
CAAATCGCTGGGGTCCTCCTGGCTGCCTTAGACTTCCAGCTGACTGGATAATGAAGACTCCAAGACCGAGGCCCAAGACGACGATCTGGATCCAGGCCGCTCAAAGTGAGAGCACTGGTCTGCAAACAATCGCTCAGTCCCCCTGCTTTTTGCAGGCCGAGGGCGGGAAGCTACAATGCGGAGGCGGGTGCAAAACCTCCGCCTTTCGCTTTTCTGCTCTGGAGACCTTTTCGGAGGGATGCTTATCTCCCCCTTTCACAATCCCCACTAGCAGCTGTTGCTAATCCCGCTCGCTCACCTCTGAGGCTTTTCTGCACCTCCCGCCCAGCTACCCCCAGGGCACAGCCTCGGCTTCAGGCCAGGCTGGTTTCGGTTTGCAGTGCTGATATGGTTCCTCGTAGCTGAGCTGACTTTAGTGGGAAGTATCTTTGTCTCTGTTTTGAAGTTCTAGGATTGGTCCAGAGTCCTATTCCATGGGTATTTTGGGGTGGCTATGAGAGAGCTGCGATATATTGCTGCTGCTACGCCGCCATCTAGCATCATCAGCTTTATTCTGAAAGGAATACATTCTATCATCTTCCCATCAATCTTTCCTCCTGTCCCCAGTATTTCTCCTTTTCTACTGCTCTTCCTACTTTCTCCCTTCCTTCTCTCCATTCTCTTCTTCTGCCCCTTCTCTCCTTCCTTAACTCTTCTTCTTTTCACCTTTCCTGCTTTTTGTTCCTCTCCTCCAGCTTTCCTCAATGGTCATCACATCTAATACTTAATTTTTCAGAGAGAAAAGAGAGGCTCAGGGTAAATGTCCAAGGAGATTTAGGTGAATCAGATGACTTAACTTTCAACTTGAGAAGGGAATGAGTCAAAAATAAATCCCTAGTATAATCTTCCTCATGTCCATTGACTCAGTTCCTCATCACAGAACAATTTATACCATTCTCCCTTTTGTCAATGAATGCTTTAATTTGCTCCAACTCAAAAATATCTTATTTTTGTTTTTTTCAGTGTTTTAGAATGTTACAGAAATATATAATACAATGTGCTAATATTATCTCTAATAATATAAATTTTTAATACCAGTGAAGGCTTGAATTTGAAACCCATTATAAGTACTGCTATTTTATTCTTTCCAGTCTCATGTTTACACTGGAAATTGTATTGGAAACTAGGTAAGTCTGCTAAGAAATGAATAGCAGGCTATCCAGTATATTCTGAAGGAAACTGGAACAGTGTGGCATCTTCTCTACTTAAATTTGTGATTTTTTTTTTTTTTTGCAGCATATGATTATGGAGTCCTTACCAGTGCCAGGCCAGAGTGTTTGTAAGACAGGGAATGTCATAAAACAGCTAATATTCATCAGTGGTGAGCCAATTAAGGGCCTGTGGCTCTGCAGAAACTCTTGTTCCTTAATGCTCTTATAGAGTTTTGTCTGTGGCCCCCTTTGGAATTATTTGTTGAACTGAATGAAGTGATAAAAGTATTCACGGATATACCCTTTTGTTCCTAGAGCTAATTACTGGATTTATTTAAAACATCCTTTTGATGTTCCAGGGGTCCTCAGGAAATACTGATAGGAAATAAATAAATTATTAGGTTGTGAACAGCAGTTTCAGCAGGAACACAGTATTCTGATTTTCTTAATCTTAGTGTGCTGGTTAGTGGAATTGAGCTGTAATATAGACATGTAATTTTCATGTGAAAACACAAATTATAAACATTTAAGAGAATAATAGGGTAGTGGAAATAATTTTAGTTTGTGAATTAGGACTAAGGACTTAATACTAAAGTATTAGTAACTAGATGTGTGAGCCTTGGACAACTCCAGAATTTCTCTGGACTTCAGGTTCCTTGTCTATAAAATGAGAGAATTTTGCTGGATGATTGCATAGATGCAGTAGTGTACTGGCAAATGTTTAACAACCTGCTATCCAGAAAAAAAAAAAGTGCTCACAACACATTTTTAATTTTAATCTGCATAATTAGCATTTTATCCATGACTTTCTTAAATTTAAACAATAAAAACAACAAATACAGATCAAGCCTACTGAAGCGTAAATACTTACCCTGAAAATTTAACAATCATTTGCTGGGAGCCTGTTCAAGCAAACTCCAACACATTCCTGCAGATGTTTCTTTTTCATTTGTTGTTGATGTTTGTTTGCTCTGTTGTTCAGTTGTTTCTGACTCTTTGTTGTCCTCTTAGGGGCTTTCTTAGCAAAGATATTCGAGTGCTTTGCCATTTCCTTCTGTAGCTCATTTTACAGATGAGGAAACAGAGGCAAAAAGTTAATTGATCTGCAAAGATTTACACAGCTAGAAAGTCTTTGAGGCCAGATCTGAACTCAGGAAGATGAGTCTTCATCACTCCACACCTAGCACTCTATCTACTTTGTCACCTAACTACCCATGTAGATGGTACTGTGGATCTGACCGGGAGATCCGTTGATACATGATTGAGATAGAATATGTCAATAAAATAAATTTTGATTTGGAAGGCAGTCACAATCTTGGTTCTCACCTATTCCATTCACTTTGTTTTATAGATAAGTAAACTCTTTCCTAAGGAGGTTAAATGACTTGTGTCACAGCAATCAATCAATAGACATGTGTTTGTAATTTTAAAAAATTGAACCTTAATACAAAATAATAAAATAAAAAAGAACCCTCTCTTATTCTTCCCCCTTCTTTTCCCCTTAGCATTTATTTCTTTTTGAATTTATAAGACTTTATACATATATATATGTATGTATGTATGTATGTATTTCCTTCTTGTATCCATTTCCAATGAAATTAGGTTTCCAGAACTAACAGCCCTCCCCCCACCTCATTCCTCTGTGTCAATTCTTCCCCTAGCACCTTGCATGAGGTAATCAATTTTTTTTTTTTGCTGTGCCTAAATGGTTTTGCTTTTTAAAATGATATCATACTTCAGATCTGCCCCCAATTTGCTTTATGAAATACCCACTTACTAATGGCAATCTTAGACATATGTTTTACATTTCCTCCTAAAAAAGGTAAACAATCAGTCATTATTGAATCCCTTGCATGTACAAGTCTTTGCTATGTGTCTTATATTTCTCTTGGCTCTTGTATGTCAAATCTTTTGTTAAGTTCAGATCTTTAAAAACACCCCAAAATATATGGTCTTTTAATGTTGGTGCTTCTAGATTTTGTTCCATATTTAAGTTTTTTTCTTGTTGCTAGCAATATTTTATCCTTGAGCTTGGGTTCAGAATATGACTGTGATATTCCTGGATCTCTTTCAGGTGCTGATTGGTAGATGTTATTTTATTTTTGCTGGATCTTTTTTCTTATTTCTACTTTCCTTGTTCTAATGTTTCCGGACAATTTTCTTTAATTATTTCTTGTATTATTGTATCAAGATTCTTTTTTTTTTTATCATAGCTTTCAGGTAGCACAATTATTCTTATGTTTTCTCAATCTATTCTCCAGATCTATTGTTTTTCTTCTGAGCTATTTCACATTCGCTTTTATTTTTTCTTCTTTGTATTTTTTTTTTTTTATTATTTCTTGGTCTCTCATGAGTTCGCTGGCTTTCCCTTGTTCAATTCTGATTTTCAAAGAATCATTTTCTTCCTTAAGATTCTGACTCTCTTTTTCTAATTTGTTGACTTGTTTTTTATAAGCCTTTTGTCTGTGTGTGTGTGTGTGTGTGTGTTTAGTTTGTCCTCAATCTCTCTCATTTTATTTTAAAAGTCTTTTAAAAGTTTTTCTATGAATTATTTTTGGACAGGTGATCATTTGATATTAGTCTTTGGAATAGAAGAGGGTTTCTTTGCTTCAGTATCCTCATCTGAAGATGAACTCAGGTCTTTTCTATTCCCATAGTAACTTTCTATGCTTGAATTCTTTCTCCTTTGCCTGCTCATTTTCTAAAATTTGTAGCAGCTTACTTTTTATAATCACCTCTAGCCCTGGGTCATGGCATACCTCTGACCTCAGATCTTCCTTCAGTTCTCCCCTTTGACCTGTAACTGAAATCAAAACCTCCAACCTCCAGTAAGTGGCTATAGCCAGCAGGTTCCCCACCCCACTGCTTCTGCAATCACAGGATGTGTACTGGTTCCTTCTTGCCCAGGGTGCCCTCTCTGTAGCACACCTGAGGCTGGCATTCCCTGTCAGCAGAGGTTCCCCCAATCTTCCCGGGGTTATGATGCCCAATTCCTCTCACTGTCTCAGGGGTAAAAGTTCCTGCCGCTGGGGCTGAGACAACCTCCCAACCCAGCTAACTCCAGGCCTCTCCATTTGTTGTTTAAGAGGAATTAGCCTGGAGGTGTTTATTCTTAACAGGGACCAAACCTTGTTTTGGGATTTCTCTTCAGATCTTCTCTTATTGAACCAAGAGGAACACTTTTCCACCCCTTTTCTTATTTATTTTTACCACTCTATGTTTTCCCCGAGCAACTATTTTACCTTGTTTGTAGGGGAAATCTGGAGAGCTTGGAATTTTCTGACCTTCTCTGCTATCTTCCCAGAATTTTCCAATAAACATTTATTAAGGGTTTGCACATGGTAGGCCACAAACCAAGTATTATGCTAAGTGCTGGGATACAAAAAAGTAAGTGGCAGACTCTACCCTCAAAGAGCTCACAATCTTATGGATAATATGACACAGGCAAGAAATAGCTCATCTGACATTTTGATCCAGGTTCTCTGACATCTGATAAGTTGTTCTTTGCAGTGCTCAAAGCAAGAAATTTTGTATTTCCTTGGTAACATAGGCTCATTAAATCATATGTAAATAAGCAACACTTAGTTGTCCTGGAGAGAGCTGGCATTTGTTTAGCACATTAGGCTTTGCAAACCACTTTACATACATTACTTCATTCGAACCTCACAAAAACTTCCTCAGTTAAGTGCTATTATTATCCTTATTTATTTTTCAGGCTGGGGAATACATGAAAGGGAGTAGGCAGCTGTTCTAGACTTAGGAATCTTATTCCTCCAAAGCAGTTTAGTAACTCATTGGCTAATTATAATCCTAGGAAGTGGCCTGAGGTTACTGAGAAGCTAAAGGTCACCCAGCTGGTATGCCTCACAGGCAGGATTTAAATCCAGGATTCCTGCCTCCAAGGTCAGCCATCTGTCCACTACACTATGCTGCTTCTCTCTTAGCTAGCTAACATTTTTATAGTGTTTTACCAATAACTTTTCTCATAATAACCTTATAAGGTAAATGCTTTATATTAGACCAATTTCACTGATGAGGAAATGAGGAGTAAGCAGGTTAAGTGACTTCCCTAGGGTCACATATTTAGTATGTATCACAGGCAAGATTGCTACCCTGCCTTTCCAGTAGGTTGAACCATTTAGCACATATCTTTGGATAAACTAGGAATTGTCTATGTGGGGAGAAGACTCTGGGTTATTTCCTCAAGTGAACAATATCTCTCAAATTATTAGACTTTCTTTTTTCTTTTGGGCAATACAGAATTTAAAACTTCCTGTGGCTTTAAATATTCCAAATTACCCCATCCTCCTCCCCAAACTTAGAGTGAGTTATTTGTGTAAATCATCCAGTATGCGTGCATTTTATTTGCTCAATATTACATAAGTGATTTGAGATAAACAGAGAGCTTTGTCCCACACATATCTTTACATAATGCTTGCTTGTGAGTATTATGGGAAAGAAGTTAAAGGGCACATTTTTTTTTTAATGCGTGGGTACCCAAATGTCATCTGTAAAATTTTCAAGTGTACCCAGCATACAAGTAAATGCCTCAGTTCTGGAATATATCAAATAAAACCTCAAACAGATTAATTGCACAATTAATCTTCCACTTTTATGTTAATTACCCATATTGGGTTGTCAATGACTCCAATATATTTTGAAGGTGAAGTTTTGTTACCTACATCTGGAATTCTGATGTAAATGTTCACTCAATCTTATGTTAGATCTGCCTTGTCTCACCCTACCTACTGTTAAACTTAAGAAGACCCATCAAGGTTTTGTAGACATCAAGGCAAATGGCAGTATGAATTAATACTCCAATACCTGCACAAGATTCAGTGCAATATGACCACCTAAAACCTTTAACAATTATGCTGTTGTGTGTCTCCTGCTGTTACTGGGCAAGGTTAAGCTAAGATAAACTGCCAGGCTGAGAGATTGCTTAGCCTGTGACTATTGAAATATAATCAGTTGGAAAACTGGTCCATCTATTAGTGACTCAATGAATAAAATGCCTTCTTGTTCAACTTCTCCTAGATAACCCACTGCCCTTCAGATAGCAATTATGGAAATGGCAATGGATTTTTTTATATAGAAAAAAAAAAGCTGGTAAAAGAAGAATTCTAGTTAAAAGCAAGGAGTTTCCATTAAATGCTATCAATTGAACTTATAACTACTCTATAACTCAGTTGAATTAGAATCTGTGTATATCTTACATGTATATATACTTACTTACTATCTTACAATAATCATTTCAAGAAGTTAGCAGGGCTGGCATTCCCAGCTAATGCAGCACCAGAGTGCCTTTACTTCTCCGCTGGAGTGCTATGTTGCTAATTAACACAGGAGGTCATGAAATCAATGAAGGGGAAAACTTAAATACGGATCTTCCATTGACCTTAATATGTGTGCTTTATTACAAAGACCCCACACAAGATAAGGATTTTCTTTTTCAATGCCTTTTTCTCTCCTTCTTCCCATTCCTCCTTCCTCCAAAGACTCAGCTGGGAGCCCTGAAGTCAACACATATTATCAAAGAGTATTTTTTCCCTTAGCAAGTTTCAGCAATAACTAGACTTTAGTTCAGTTTACTAGGAAATGTAACAAAAACATTTAATTATTCATGGATGGTAAAAGGAAATTTTGACCATAAAATCTCATCTTTTTATTTTCAAATAAGGGTTAGTTGTATTTTGAGACACTTTGAGAAGTCTTCAGACGTAATAGAAATTGTGGAGAGAGTGTTCTGAGTGTCCTTTTTTTTGGGTGATCCATAGCTGTTATTCCATCAGTGTAATAAAATTTCTTTATGTGGAAAGTTCCTTCCTTGTTACAGTTTAGGAAATTCTTTGTACCTTGCTTGGGCCCTGAGAGGTTTTCTAAGTTTCCACAGTAGCATATCTAACACATGTCTGAGGCATCACTTGAATCCAGATCTTCCTAACTCCATCATGTCATGTCAGATGACTATATATATATATATATATATATATTATATATATGTAGTATATGTGTATGTACGTGTAGGTATATGTGTATATTTATGTATGCATATCATGAAGAACTTTCAACACACACAATAATTCATTCATGAAGCATTAGTAATTGACTATATTTTATTGGGGCTATTAAGACAAAAAAAAATTAAATTCTCTTTATCCCCAAGAAGTTTAAGGAATATTTTTATTGCTCTTGAAAATAAAAATGGACAAAAAATTAGGGTAAAAGTAGACTTTTTCCACTCCAGAGGGTAACTGTCACTATCTTTATTACAATTAGAAACTTTTGGCTTGTGCAATCAGCCAGAAAATAAGTCAGATGTCAAAAATGAAAAACAAACAAACAAACTGCATTTAAGAGACTTGAGGCAAGAAGACCAACTTGTCAATCCAGATGAAGAAACTTAGACCTAGATGAGTTATGTGACAATGACAACACTTGAATCCAGGTTTTCTATGTCCAATATTATTTAAAATAAGTATTTCAGTCTGTTATGAAGCCATGAGCTAACTAGTGTGTGGAGCTAGATATTATTTTAAACTATGGAAGATAAACTCTGTGCCTTATGCAAAAGGCTGTTTTGAACTTAAAAATTAAAATTAGATGATTTCAATTTTCTTTGTTAGGAAAGCATTTGAAGCTTTAAATGGCAAATTGCATATGTGAATTTGTGAAGGTTGAACATTATGACCAGAAGGCAGATTATCTATATTCTAAATTCATCCAGTCGATAAACATTTCAAAATGCCAACTCTGTTATTAAACATTTGAGATACAAAGAAAAGTAATAAACAATTCTGCCCTCGAGGAGCTTACAATCTAAAAAAGGATACAGCATGAAAATGGTTATGTACAAACTATATATAGGCTCAATTGGAGCTATTCAATAGAGGGAAGGTACTAGAATTATGAGGGATCGAGGCAGCTTTCCTACTGAAAGTGAATTTTAGCTGGGATTTGAAGAAAGTTGGGAAGCAGAAATGAGAAAGGAGAGCATTTTAGACATGGCAATAACCCGTGAAAATTATGGGGGCTGGAAGATGGAGTGTCTTTTTAAAGTAACAGCACCAAGACCAGTGTACTGGTTCCCAACGTACACAGTTGGGAGTGAGGTGTATAAGAAGACTGGAGGGGCAGCTAGGTGGCACAGTGAATAGAGCACCAGCCCTGGAGTCAGGAGGACCTGAGGTCAAATCTGGCCTAAGACACTTAACACCTACTAGTTCTGTGACCTTGAGCAAGTCACTTAATCCCAATTACCCTGTCTTCCCCTCTTCAAAATAACAAAAAAGAAGACTGGAAAGATAAGCGAGCTTGTTATGAAGGACTTTGAAATCCAAACAGGGCTTTTCATTTTATAGCAGAGCTTATAGGAAGCCCTTGGAGATTGAGTAGGAGGCTGACAATAAAGTGATACCTGCACTTAAGGAATATTACTTTGAGAATTGAGTGGAGACTTGAGGCAAGAAGAACAACCAGTAGGCTATTTCAATAGTCTAGGTGTGAGGTGAGGAGGGCCTGAACCTCGGTAATAGCAATGTCAATGGAGAACACCAAGAGGTAGATGAGAGATGCAACAAAGGGAAAATCAGCAAGCCTTGGCAACAGATTGGATATGTAAGCAATGAGGAGTTGAGGATAGACTGTGGGCCTGAGTAAATGAAAGGACGATGGTTCACATAATAGTAATAGGGAAGTTCAGAAAGGGAAGGGGATGCTTTTTGGGGGAATATAATAATTTCAGTTTGAGATATATTGAGTCTAAGATATGTACAGAACATCCAGTATAAGATATATAGTATAAAGGTGGAGATGTAAGATTGGAAGTCAGCAGAAGGGTTAGGACTGGATATATCAACGAGAGAATATTCTGTATAAAGAAAATGGAATTCATGGGAGTAGATAGGATTACTAAGTAAAATAGAATAGAGGGAGAAGTATGAATGTGGAGGGCACAGGGTGGCAGTGGAGGTGATAAGTGATAGGTGGAGCTTGAAGCATGGCAGGGCTTGGCTGCAATATTGAACTTTGTGTATACACCCATCAGTTAGGTACACTCAAGTCACAGGGTGGGATTTCCAGAGTTGAAAGTCTCATCTCCCAAGATATGCTCTCTGTAGTACCAGTCAGGAAAGGAATTTTTGTGGTTAAAAAAAAAAAACACCTCAAAACACATATACTGTTGTATTCTAGTGTATGTTTAACAGTTGACTTTCTGGAAGGCATGACATGTTTTTAAATTTAAACTGAATAACTAGCATTTTCTTCATCATTTTCTTAAGTTCAAGCAATCAACAAAACAGCAAATCAAGCCCTGATATGTAGCATTTCCACTTAAGGAGAGTTAGAAAAAGAGATGATAGTATAGTTTGAAAATGGTCAGGAAGTGACAGGGAGGTTGGGTTCTGGGCAAGATAAGGTCAAAGTTCATTCATTTATCTGAACTAAGAGATGCAAAGATAGAGTTCAGAGTCCTTTGATAGGAGAGGATTGAAGAAGAGGTTCAGAGTAATTCAATTAAACAAAAATAAGTATGGACTAAGTAAGAAAAACTCTGGTTAGGCACAAAGTGCATATTTGACCATGGCAGACTTTTTCCAGTTCCCCAAGATTGAATATGAAGTTCTCTGGCTTTTAATGCCTTCTTACCTGGACCCTTCTTACCCTTTCCAAGCACAGGCTTTTAATGCCTTCTTACCTGGACCCTTCTTACCCTTTCCAAGCACAGGTGACATAATTTGTAAATTAACATAAAGTCTATATGACACTACTTCTTCCCAGATCCTGTTTTAGGGCTTTATTCTGGTATAGAGGTGGCCTTTTACACACCCTATCACTGGAACTGGTATGGACC
This sequence comes from Pseudochirops corinnae, assembly GCA_028646515.1. Classification (NCBI taxonomy): domain Eukaryota; kingdom Metazoa; phylum Chordata; class Mammalia; order Diprotodontia; family Pseudocheiridae; genus Pseudochirops; species Pseudochirops corinnae. The sequence continues at coordinate 58,574 of JAQQSV010000753.1, forward strand.
TATGAAATCTTACCAAGCTAGAAAGACTTTGAACATAGGCCCAGTGACAATATAGTTGTGTTATGTGAAGACTAGCTTAGCTAATTTCAGAGAGAATATCAAAAGTTTGGTAGGCAGTACAAGGTGGCATATTTTTAAGGCTAAGTTACTTTTTTTCCCACCACAAAAGGGTTATGTTTATTCTAAGTATAAAAAAAAAAGAAAATAAACAACAAACAAGAGTCTTCAACTGCACCCAATGGGATAAACCTGTGAAAGTAGGAATCATTGAGTTTTACCCACTTGCATTAACATTGATCATAAAAATACTCAGTGTCAAAGGGATGAAAGCATGAGAATTCAGGTAAGCTTTGCCAAATAGAAACATCCTACATAGAGAGCCACTCTCTGTATCCATTATCACATATAGGGGCAGCCACTCTGAAAAGAGAGAAAGGGACAGAAACATACCCTCTCATTTTGCTTCAGATAGAATACTCTAGAAACAAATATCAGACACTGGACCCACAAATATGATTTTGGGGAGTAACAAAACATGTTTAGAGACCTGAGTATAACGAATAGGATTTAGACTCAGGCAGCTTTGTGGTTATACTCAGGAGGGCTATACTAGTAGTCAGTCATGGGCACACTATAAAACAGAAGGAATATTTGCTAAATATTTTAAGAAATCATAGAGATAGTTGAACAACAAAGCCAAAATCTCACCAAAAGGTATGTGGACCAACACTGTTCCATTTCCAACAAATAATCTCAGCATATGTGAGAGTCAACATGGAAGCAATAGTCAAGTTCTGGTAGATCCCAGTAAACCTAGTATCTGGCTGTGTTCAATAGACTAATGTAATTCAATTAAACAAAAATAAGTATGGACTAAGTAAGAAAAACTCTGGTTAGGCACAAAGTGCATATTTGACCATGGAAGACTTTTTCCAGTTTCCCAAGATTGGATATGAAGTTCTCTGGCTTTTAATGCCTTCTTACCTGGACCCTTCTTACCCTTTCCAAACTTCTTACTCCTTACTCCCCTATACCTACTCTGCAATTCAGTGACCTATGGTACAATTCAGTGTTTCCAGTGCTAGTCCATCTCCTGTATCCAGGCATTTTCACTTATTGTGCAGATGCCTGGAATTCTCTTTATGCCTCATTTCTACCTCCTACTTCTCTGGCTTCCTTTGTGCTTTAGCTAAAATCCCACCCTCTGCAAGAAGCCTTTCTTCATATCTCTTATGCCAGTGCTTTCTCTCTGTATATCTTTCTGCATAGTGTCTTTGTTGTCTGCCTTATAGACCTATCAGCAAATAAGGGGAGGCAACATGTACGCACACAAACACACACACATACATGCACACACATACAATGAAAGCTAATTTGATAATTTCTTTGGAGGTGCGTGGAGGGTAGATAGTAACAGCTGGGTGAATCCATAAAGGCCTTATGGAGGAGCAGGCATATGAACTGAACTTTGAAGAGAATTCCAGATACTATGAAGCAAAGATGAAGAAGTGAATTCTCTCTGTGGGGCAGTTTGAGAAAAGGTATAGAGATAGGAGAGAATATGTATTATGTCCAGTTTTTCTAAAATATGTCCAATTTGCCTAGACTTTATAGAATATAAAGGACAGCATTTTATTATGAGTCTGGAAAGGCAGATTGTGAAGAGATCCTGGAAGAAACAGTAAGTGAGGGATGCTTGTTAAGCAGGGCAATCCAGTTCTCTACTTTGGCAATATTACTTTGGTTTCTATGTGGCAAATTGATTACATAGGGAAGAGATTTGAGAAAGAAGTAGGGAACTATTGAAATAGTACAGGTAAGTGATGCAGGCCTGAATTAAGAGACTATGTGAGTAGAGAGAAAGAGACAGAAACCAGATGTGTTCTGAAGATTGAGTTGTCAAAATTTGGCATATGGCAGGATGACTGATTGGGAACCCTAGTGATTGAAAGAATGGTGGTAGTCTGAACAGAAATAAGGGAATTCAGAAAACGGATGAGTTTGGGACATTGAATGTTTGGATATGTAGAGCTGGAAATGAGAATACTTCACTGAAGAGATATTAATTCAGGTATACTACATATGTGTCTCCTAGTATGAATTCTGTTATGCTATTTGGAATAGTGCCATCACTACTTGAAATAATTATCATTGGTGAAGTTGTAGGAAATAAAACAAACCCATGCAAATCATTGACATGTCTATAAATTATTATATATATATATATATATGTATATACATGTATACATATATATTCTATATACGTAGCCCCACAGCAAGAGATAGAAAGATAAATTTCATTTAAAGTAACTGTAGACAACATAGAATATTTGGGAGTATACCTGAGAAAGAAAAATCCAGGAACTATATGAACAAAATTACAAAACACATCTCACACAAATAAAGTCAGAGCCAAATAATAGGAAAAACATCAGTCTCTTGGGTAGGCCAAGCTAATAAAAAAAAGACAATTCTACCTAAAATAATTTGCTTATTCATTGCCATACCAATCAAAGTGCCAAAAAATTATTTCATAGAGCTTGAAAAAATAATAATACAATTTATCTGAAAGAACAAAAGGTCTAGAATATCAAGGGAAACAACAAAAAAAAAAAACATTGAAAGGTGGTCTAGCTGTACCAGATCTAAAGCTGTATTATAAAGCAGTAGTCAAAGCTACTTGATACTGGCTAAGAAAAAAGAGTGGTGGATCAGTGGAATAGGTTAGGTACACAAGATACAGTAGTCAACAACTAATATAGTCTACTGCTTGAAAAACCCCAAACCCCAAAACTCCAACTTTTGGGATAAGACCTCATTATTTAACAAAAACTAATGGGAACACTGGAAAATAGTATGGCAGAAACTAGGCATAGACAAACAACTTACACCATATAACAAGATAAATACAAAATAAGTACACAATCGAGACAAAGGATGAGATTATAAGCAAATCAGCAAAGAATAGTTCTCCTGTCAGATCTGTGGAGAATGGAAGAATTTATGAACAAACAAGAGATAGAAAACATTATCAAATGCAAAATGGATAATTTTGATTACATTAGATTTTTTAAAAAAAGTTTTCTCGCAAACAAATCCAATGCAAGGGAAGAAGGAAAGTCAGAAAGCTAGAAAATATATATATATATATATTTTTTACAGCTGGTGTCTCTGATAAAGACCTCATTTCTGAAACATATAGAGAACTGAATCAAATTTATAAAAATGAAAGTCATTCCCCTATTGATAAATGATCAAAGGATATGAACAGGCAGTTTTCAGAAGAAGAAATTAAGGCTATCTATAGTCATATGAAAAAATGCTCTAAATCTCTATTGATTAGAGAAGTGCAAATCAAAATAACGCTGAGCTACCACATCACACTTATCAGATTGGTTAATATGGCAAAACGGGAAAATGACAAATGTTGGTGATGCTGTGGGAAAATTGGAACACTAATGCATTGTTGGTGGTGTTGTGAACTCATCTAACCATTCTGGAGAGCAATTTGGAACTATGCACATAGGGCTATAAAAATGTCCACATCCTTTAACCCAGTAATACTACTTCTAGGTCTGTATTCTGAAGAGATCATAAAAAAGGGAACAGGTCCCACATGTAAAAAAATATTTATATATATATATATATATAAAAGCTCTTTTTGTGGTGGTCGAGAATTAGAAATTGAGGGGAATCCCATCAATTGGGGAATGGTTGAACAAATTGTGGTATGTGAATGTAATGGGATACTATTGTTACATAAGAAATAGTGAGCAGGTGGATTTCAGAAAAATCTGGAAAGACTTACATGAACTGATGCTGAGGGAAATGATCAGAACTAGAACATTGTACACAGTAAGAGCAACACTATATGATGACCAACTTTGGTAGGCTTAACTCTTCTCAGAACACAAGGATCTAAGACAATTCCAAAAGACTCATGATGAAAAATGATGTCCACATTCAGAGAAAGAACTATGTAGTCCAAATATACTACATACTGTATGAAGCATACTATTCTCTCTCTCTCTCTCTCTCTCTCTCTCTCTCTCTCTCTCTCTCTCTCACTCTCTTCCTCTCTCTCTCTCTGTCTCTTTCCTTCTTTCTTGGAGTTTTCCTCTTTTGTTCTAAGTCTTCTTTATGACATGACTAATGTGGAAATATGTTTAATATAATTTTAAATGTATAGCTGATATTAGATCGTCTTTCATCTTGGGGAGGGAAGAGAGGAGGGTGGGAAAGAAAATTTAAAACTCAAAATCTTACAGAAGTGATTGTTGCAAGCTAAAAACAAAATAGACAGTTGTTATTATGATAAGGACATGTTAAAAAAGAAACTAGATTTTAAAAAAATTAGTATACTTTTCTTCTTTTGATGCTTCAGTTGTCTATAGTTCTTCAAAAATCATTATAATGATCACAAATATGTAATTGAAGCTACAGATACATGAAACTTTTGATGGTACAATTTGTTGTGAAAAATCAATAATTTTATGCAAGTTAAAATATACAGGGATATTCAGTGCTGATTACAATTCATTTAGTATGTGATAAGACTGAATGTCGTTAAAAGTATACCTTGATGTTATAATCAGATTAAATTGATTTGATCTCGTCCTGAATTAGGGTTTATCATTAGTCATGGATAATTACTGTCAAAAAGGACATGCTGTAGCCATTCATTTACATAATATGAGTCCCTTTTTTGGGTTATATATAAATTTATTAAGTTTTCTTTAATTGTAGCACAGTTAGATGTAACCTGCAGCTTTTGGCTTGTATAAAATAGGTCATTAACTTCTAGAAAATTGCCAATTTGCTAATAGAACCATCTTAACTGAATCACTAGCTTTAATATTTTTTGATTCTGGTATAAACATATAAAAGTCCAGTTGAAGTCAAATTCCAACTCATTTTGCCATTCTCTTAAGGATGGAACAGTTCTGCAGCATTTAAACACACCCCAAAGATCAAGACTTAAAATTACATACTTTTCTTATGTTTAATGAAAATCTAGTATAATTCTGATCCAATTTATGCAAAATTTATTGATTTAAAAAATTATTATAATCGTTTATCCATATTTAAGAACATTTTCCAGGTTTCCTTTTGTAAAGTTATATCTTCTATCTTGTGGATTATTAAAATATGACCTGCAAGAAATATGTTATTGGAGCATAGGTTTAGAATCTAAAGGAAATTTCGAGATCAGTAAGTCTATCTTAGAAAAAGGAGTACTCTGACTTCAGTATTCCAAATGTTTCAATTATTGTTTTTTTCAGTTGTTTCTGTTGTGTCTGTCCCTTTGTAACTCCATTTGGGATTTTATTGGCAAAGATAATGGCCTGGTTTGCGATTTCCTTCTTCCAAAGGTTGCTATTATATGTGGAGCCAGAGCCATGCTTAAAACTTATAATGACTTAGTAATTAAAGCAATAACAGTTTTAGTATAATCAGCGAGAATCACCTGATCAATTCCACTGCATATTTTGTATTTACTCTCTCTATATATATGTTGCATTTGTTTACTCCCATATATGTTTATGTGGAAAGAGTGCTCTATGGAGTACTGCTAAGAATACTAGGCTTAGAGTCAGGAAGCCTTGTATTTGAATACCCTCACAGACACGTACTCTCTGAGTGACCTGACAAAGTAATTTAACTTCTTTTGGCCTTATTTTCTGTATTTGATAAAAGGGATATTAACATCCATAATGTTTTCTACCAAGCATTATTGAGGAACACATGATATAATTTATGGTAAGAATTTTGAAAGCTAAAAAAGACTGAAAATGTGAAAATTCATTTGTTATTTTTATTATTATCCATGTTCTTTCCTTCAGTAGGACACAACAGAACATAAATTTTTCAGTAACTGGAACTATTTAATATTTTTCTCTATATCTTCAACATCTAGCATAAAACCAGAAACCTAGTGGATATATAATAAAACTGGCTGAATGAATGAAAATGTATTATTCAACCAAAGAATGGAAAGAGTCAGTTGTGAGGTGTGAAGATAAAATAATGAAGTTGAGTTGTGAGATTCAAAGAAAGTAAGGCATATAATGTAATTTATAGACTTAAAACCCTTTTGGAATCTTACTATTATTTCTATACCTGTTATTACTATATTATCAAATAACACCCATTTTTGAGGATTTTATGACCTTTATTTAATTTAGTTTCTGAAATGAGAAAGTTTAGAGCACACACATACATACATAATACATACATGCATACATACACAATACATTTATATATAAATACATATGTACACATTTTGGAAACATGAAGATCAACATGGCATAGTACATAAAGTTAACTTCATAGTTATGGGGAAAAAAACAATATAGTCCTGTACTCTAACACACACGCGCTGCACATACTGATTGGGTCATCCTGGACAAGTTTCTTCATGGCTAACTATTCCAGGAAACTTTTTAAGACTCAAAGTTGCAAAATAGTTGCTAATCTGCAATAATCGAGGGAGTGGTTTTAGACAGTCCTATACACTAATGAAATTATATTTCCATTTTATACCTTTCTCAAAAATAGATAAGAAAAATAAAACTAAAACATACCTAAGGAAACTTTTCAAAGTTAAAATTTCTAGAATTACAAAGCCCTGAGGACAGATTTTTATATAAGAAAATAAACCAACCCTCTCTTCTCTTTTTCTGTGCATAGATAAAATTAATGATTTGTAAATATATCCAAGCATCCTTGATGAAGTATAGTCTGTGTGTATGTGCATACTATGTTTGGGGTATTTATGGATGGAAACTATCATGCATATGGCAGTGGGATACACCAATCCTAACTTTGAGATTTAACTTCTAACAGTAAATAAATCAGGTTAAGGATGAGATAAGTTCTCTCCAGATCTGCCTCTAGGTTTTTCCTCTGCTCAGATTATTGTCCACATCCAGTAATGGATGCCTGAAGCCTACTAGATCTATCTCTTCTGTACTGGAGGTGAGGAAAGACTGACCCAGCTGGATGAACCACAAATGCCATCCTGAATGGGAATGAGTCATTTGACTAAATGAGTCATTTGCGTCTTGAGTTCCCTATCATATGGATGTTGTTTGACTCATGGTCTACGATTTTCACAAAATATAGATTGTATTTTAAGAATGAAGAGAATCTGTTACTTACCTGTGAAAATATAAAGTATCTTCTTTTTCTTTATCTCCCAGGGTATCTCAGTCAGGATGGTCCACTTGTATCCTGTGAAAATAAGTACTGTGGTTTGGGAAGACAATGTATTATTAACAGAGACACTGAACAAGCTGAGTGTGCATGCATGGACCACTGCAAGCCTCACTACAAGCCTGTGTGTGGTTCAGATGGAGAATTTTATGAAAACCACTGTGAAGTACACAGAGCTGCCTGCCTTAAAAAACAGAAGGTGACCATAGTTCACAATGAAGATTGCTTCTTCAAAGGTAAGTTCAAGTACAACAATGCCCTCCATCTTGCATTACTCCTATTATCTATTGCATGATCAAAGTGTAGAATTTCATAAAGGCTGAAAATGGAAATGTAAAGGTGCTTGTATCTGTAAGTAAAACCCTGTATATTTACTTGGAGGCAACATGGCATGGTGGAAATAGCATTGATCTGAACTTGGAGCACAAGGGTTAAAATCTCATCCCTTACCTTGGGAAATCTTGGAACCTTGGGAAAGTCACTTAACTTCTATTGGCCTTAGTTTCTTCATTTGTGAAATGATAAGGTTGAACTAGATGGCATCTAGGGTCACTTCCAACTTGCTATTTATGAGTTTATGACTTCATTTGAATAAAATGGTATCTGCATGAGAAACAGGTATCTAATATTTGCTTCAAGTTCTTACTTTATCATATAACAATGTATCCCATGGACCACTTAAGACAACTTTGACTACACATGGCCAATGTATATAACAACAGAACAATGCCATTCAGAGAAAATCACTTCAAATAGAATAAATGGCCATTCTGTTCTATTAAGACATCTGCATTATAAGTTGTGACAAGAGTAGATATTTTAGACCAGTTTCAGGGGGTAAAAGCATAAGGAAGCTCAAAGAAATTAAAATTATGGAGGTTCACAGGAATGGATGATGAATAAGAATGGATTTGAGGTTTGATTAATATGATTCTATTTTATTTCAATACTTGTGGTAGGGAATTACCCAATAATAAAACTTTATTCAGAACTTCTCTGAAATGTATGACCTTGGAGAGACTAGTCTAGAGTAATGAGAAAGCAAGTAATTGGCTAGGGTTTTACTGCTGATATATGTTAGAGGCAGGACCAAGATGTTCTTGGCTACAAAGGTCAGCTCTACTATACTATACTACTATAACATATGAATATGATGTAACATTATAAAATAATATTATATAAATGATTAATATGGATATATCATTTTGTATAATATTATACATACATATATACATATATATGTGTGTACAGTGTATATACATATATGTGATCCTTCTGCTCTGGTGGACATGAGCTCATAAAAAGAACAAATATGACAAAGTTTGTTTGTGATTTGAATTTATGATTTAACACTTAACTATCCTGATCCAGTATCCTATTCTAAATCATGCTATAAGTACATCAAACAAGTCAATATCTCCTCAGAGTTGTTGTTTTCCCAATGCATTGTTCCTTGGGCTGCCTTGCATCAGTGAGATAGGTGATCATCTAATTGTCTATAGTGACAATAGGGCCCAATGCACGCTCTAGTACTTACTAGAATGTACTTCAGGGAAAAAGATGATAGATTTCAACACTTTTATTCCTAAATATAAAACCATTTACACTTTTATGAAGCCTTATATATTTGGCAGTCACTTTCTTTTATTCATTTTTACTAACATAACCAATACCAGGAATTTGATAGGGAGATATTGTTTCAGAGTCAATACATCACTGAATCCAGTTTTTTCAATTGAATTCTTCAATGCAGTAGTTGTAGTTGTTGTAGGGCAGACGTAAAGTTTCCTTGAAAAGCATCTGATATGATGGATAGGGGACTGGCCTTGGAGATGGGAGTCTAGATTTCAGTCCTTCGTCTGACACATACTGTGACCATTCCTTAGCTCCAAGTGCCCTAGGTAGTTAACAGTCTCTGAGATTAAAAGTTACATGGATATTGACAATATCCATTGATGTAAGACATTTCAACATTGGAAGTTCCCTACACTGTGGAAATAACAAGTTTTAAACTATACCAAATGCTTAGCTGTGAAATGGAATCATTGGTGTGGTTATCCTTAAAATGGAAATGATCACATCAAAAAAACTTTTTTTAGTGATTAGATATATTAGTGAATAATTTAACTAATTTGATAGACAGATTATTAACTAAGTTCAGCATCTGAGTTTGTAGTGTTTATGGACATTATGTGATTGGAGTCTGTGCTTTTAGAAATGGATTGCTATTTTAATCAAAAGACTTCTATGGAAATGTTAATTTGAAACAAAAATGATGCAATAAACCTTTTTAATCTCAAAGTTCTGTGAAAAGAGAAAAATGTAAACATACTATTTTCAAAATAGGTAAATGTAAATGAAATGTTTTTCCATAAGAGGAATATTGTGATATCTTTTCTAATTGTGTAAGAAATAATGCTTCATAATCAGCTGATGCATGGGAAGTCAACTGCCTCAAAGGAAGTTGAAAATATGAGGATAATTTCAGGTCTTTAGTGAATCAAGGTAAATCTAAAATAAATGTACAAGTTCATAAAAACTCTTGTTTACACAGAGAGCAGAAGTCATTTTTAGAGATGAGAATTTAGTGGTGAGAAGAGGACACAGGTAGATTCCAGCTCAAGTTATTCTTCTCTTTGATTAGAACTGTGTTACAAGTCATTAAAATACTGTAGTAACAACTTCTTTCCAGGAAGCTAATTGGAACACTACTTTCCTATTTTTGCATTTTAAAGTGTGTAGATTCAATCATTCCCCTAATATTTAAGGATAATGAAAATTGTAGAATTGATTTCCATCTTCTATCCTGTTTACTGTGGATCCTTTGCTTATACTGAAGATTTGTCTGACAACAAATGTAGACAAAGCATTGGAATGACATAATATTCTACTTTTCAGTAAAATGGTTTTTCATCCTCTATGAATTGCTACAGAGATCTAATTAATGGTTAAGGAGAAGTGTACCCACCAGACTGTTGTTTCGCTTCCTTAATTTCTCTTCCTAAAAACATGATTGGGAATGTCTGATGCTGAATTTCGGATGTAACAGTTTTTCACTTTAAGTTAGGACATTCATTGGCACTAAAATACCTTTGAAATTCTTTCTCTTCATGTAAACCATAAAATATTGATTCTTCACAAACTGAATGATTTCTAAGGGATTAACACATCTCAAAAAGTTTGAAGTTTGGTACTTAGCCATTACTCACATACTATTTTTATTTCACAATAATGAAAGTAATCATTTTATCCAAACACACAATAGTCTGTCAAACATCAAACAAAAAGAACAGTTGGTTGGTAACCATTCTCTATCTAAATTTCATCAAATATTTGATGAGGAAATAGTGAGAATAATAATAAAAATGCTTTTATGTTATAGAATTTAAACAAAGCCTTTTCGGTTTGGATGTCTTTTTAGTGTGTGTACAGGTGTTTACTCTATATGGGGCAGTGGATAGTGTGCCCAACCTGAACTCAGGAAGACCTGAGTTCAAATGTGGCTGAGATACTAGCTGTGTGACTCTGGGCAAGTCACTTAACCCTGTCTTCCTCAGTCAGAAAACTTATTTTACATGTGTAAAATAAATTGAGAAGGAAATGGCAAACTACTCCAGTATCTTTGCCAAGAAAACCACAAATGGGGTCATGAAGAATCAGACATGACTGAAACAACTGAACAACAACAAATGTGTGTGTATGTGTGTGCGTGTAGGTATTACAGGTAGCTTGCTCAACTTAGCTCTGACAACTAAGTCTGGGTGTTACAGATATTGAGGGGATTTGCAGTTTAGTAGTGAGGTAGCTAGAGATAGTTGCATTATATGGTCTAGGGTAATCAAGTTCCTTCCATCTATGACTATTCTAGCTTGTCAATTACATGAAACTAAACTCAGATGATGACTCATTTGGAATCAGGGGCTGAAACTTTTTTTCATTAGTTAATCTGTTTGTATCAGCTCCTGAGTGAACATGCTTAACCAAGTGGCACAGTGGATAGAACACTGGGCCTGGAGTCAGGAACATTTGAGTTCAAATCTGTCCTCAGACACTGACTAGTTATATGACCCTGAGTGATTAACTTAGCCTCTGTTTGTCTATTTCCTCTTCTGCAAAATGGAACCTAGCTCCCAGGGGTATAGTGAGGATCAAATGAGATATTTGTAAAGCACTTAGCACAGTGCCGGCACAGAGTAAGCACTAAATAAATATCAACTATTAATATTTTAAGTGGAACTTTAATGGAATTTAGTAATATGCATTGTGGTTTTATTTGTGCAAAGTCTTTAAATTCTTCCCCCAAAAGATTTTTTACTAAGTTGAGTTCTCATTTTTAAAAAATTCATATTATCATGCCAAGAAGTTTTTGGCCACATATACTCATCTATCCCTATCACCCTATTAATGGTTCCAACACATTGTTGTATTAGATGAATCATAAATAAAGGGGAATGAGTTTAATGTGAATTTCTTTGAGGATTAATGATTTTGGAACTGGAAGACACAGAAAGCACATCACCATAAAAAAAGTTCCTAATATTCCACTATTCATACTTCTTTTATTAGGAAATAACAGGATAAGACAGAGAACAGAATATGGTAACATCTGTGTTTGTTGGCACCGTGTACTCAGAGATGGTGCTTAGCATAATATAAGGCATCCAATTTCTGTATAATGTTTAGCCATTCATTTTTTTTCGATAAGACAGATTTGCCCCTAGAGCCATTTTCTCTTAAAGGCTGTCTAAACTGCTGCCAGCCATGTCCTCAGTTCTAACGAGTACAATTTCTTCTCCTCCTGACACAGGGTCAGTCTATCATACAAAACATAATTTACTTACTTAGAGTTGCGATATAAGCCGGAGTAAGAAATTGAACATATAAGCTCCGCCAAAACGGATAAAGAATTAAACCTTTTATGAGAAAGTCAATTGAATGGAAACCCTCTTGCCATTTACAGAGTAGAGAATAAAACTCTCATAAAAGCAAATGTTCTGTGTGTTTAAATGCACATCACAAACAATAACAACTTGGGAAATATGATTGTTAAAACAATGCATGTGTCATCTGAATGAGGCCTGGTCCTGAATTCTCATCTGCTCTGCTTAGTCTAGAAAGGACTCATATTGCATAGGCTTTAATAGCATGCTTGCTTTTAAAAGTTTTTTTAGCTAAAATTCCTAAAACTCATTTAAAACTTAGTTCAAGAGACCCTTGGTAATACTTTTAATATCTTGGTAACTGTCAATGATTGCTAGAAAATGGGTTTTATTTTCAGAGTATTCCTTCTGGTCGATGCTTGTTTCTAACTAAGTAATATTTTCAAAATCAGAGACAAAAAGAGTTCACTCTTTTCTTTTCCAACATTCTATTTAGGATTGACAAATAATCTTTTGCCTATATCAGACCCAACTTTAGCTACCACTGTTGGGCGTACAGAAAAATCAGTAGGGGTTGCAATTCTGGATAACAGATAGCATTGCCACCAAATCCAGACTGCTATGTCATTACTCATGACTTTATTCAGCAACCTGAAGCATGAAGCCTGTGTATATTTGGATCTTTACTCCTGGAGGCTTTATTTTGTGAAATCACATGAAGTCACATAAAATCAATTGAATTTTTATTTTTATTAGAATTTATGCCACGAGAATACTTCTATATTTGAAGGGATATATAATTCTCTACAATACTGCAATGTGGGGCCCATTCACACTTCTCTTCTGTGACTTTTCATGTTTGTGTGTGTGTGTGTGTGAGTATGTGTGTATATATATGTGTTCGTATATATTCTCCACAAGATTCCCAGTCACTGTGCTGGGCTTTCCCCTTGAAAGGAGGATATACTATTAGGACATAAAGGCTAACCATAGGTTATATCCCATACTGGTAATAAACCCATCCTTCTTCTCCTATTCTACCTTAAACAGGTATGTTTTGCTTTGTAAGAACTAATTAAACAGCAAGAACATTTAAGTACCTACTTTGTTCAGAACACTCTGCTGCAAGCAAAGGATGAGACCAAGTTTAAAGACTAAGCTTAGATTTCTCTTGCTCTCAAACCAGTAGAGGATAAGAAACCAGTAGCTAAAACTGAATTATGATTTTTCACATGATAATTGCATTAGAAAGTCACCAGACAAGGTGTTATATGCCACCTGAGAGCAAAAAACTTTACCAATTGTAGTGATTAGGCAAGGTTTTTCAGAGGGGATGACATTAAAATTGGAAGAATGGTTAGGAAATAAATTTCTCTTGACATGACTTGATCTTGAGGAATTCATGCTGATATTCTAAGTTCCCATCAACCATTTTTAAGAAGAATTACAAAGAGAGCGTGAGTTTGGATCAATTGTCTTACCTCCTCACCCCCATTTTGATTGGTACACTCTTTATACGTCTCCAGGTACTCTCCATCTCCATGGTTTTCTGGAGTTTGATGATAAGAACTAAGGAAGTCTTTTATTGCCCAGTTATATACTGCATCTAAGCTAGGTGCCTTGAATCCTTTGAATACAGCTATTCTGTCACTTACCTTGGGTTTTAAAAGACTCAGTTGTTTTGATTCTGTGTGTTACAGTCTGAAGATTATTGCCCATAGTAGAGAAAAGAGGAGCAAATTAAGAGTTGGGTAATAATACTTTCTTTGTTATGTGCTATCATAATTCCATTTACCCCCCAAAAACCCACGTCCCCCCCTTCTTTCTTCTTCCTCTTGTATTTCATATAGCTAAAAGACTTTAACATCCATGGAAATCTTCACCTTATTCTCAGCATCAATGCCTAAAATTCTTTCATTAATAATTATCTGAAATAATTAGACAACTTTCTATGTAAATAGTTTAATCCTTCTCAAAACAATTTGACATGCAAAATATCATTTACATTTAGATTGTTTTACATCTAGAAGAGATCCTTAGAGTACTTACCCCCATTCCTCTTATTTTATAGATAAGGAAACTAAGTAAGTACTAACTAAGTACTCTCAGAGTACTTATAAGTACTCTCAGAACTAAGTGGTGCAGATATTCCTCCTTTGAAGGATTAGGAAACTGAGTCAATGAAGATTTACTTATCTAAAGCCATCCAGAAAGTGACAGAATTGGGATTCCTAGGTTACTAATAGCCTAATTCTTCCCAGTAATAATGATATATGCCAACTATCTGATAATTTTAAATGATCTTCCCTGTAGCTTGTGTGCCTTTTGCCAACTCATGTTTTTGACTCATGGACATTTTACACTTATATTTTATGCTTTTCCTTTAGATATTCCTAGCACTACATAGAAACATCTCTTCTCCAAACTGAGTTTTTTTTTTTTAATCTACATAAAGTCTTCACTATGGTATAGAAGAAGGCATATGAGTAGAGGTCCCACAGATGGAATTTAACATAATTATAGTATATGTTTAAATATGAGCATATTTAAATATGGCAGTTCAAAGTTAACGTATATTGTCCCATCTAAAACTCACAAGACCCTTATGAAATAGAGACTAAAAATTTAGTTACTGTTGTAACATTTTTTCAGATGTGGAAACTGAGGATTGGAACAGTTAAATGAGGTGACTACAATCCTACAGTGATTGTGAGAGGCATAATTCCTACCCAGTTCTCATCTAACCATTTTAAGTCCAGCATCCTTTCTAGGACAATAAGTGCTATAGACAACTAATCATCTTGATCCAAAAGATTCAGGTCAAATCTGTAGAAACATTGATTTTGGGAGATAATAGTTAATAATGCTTGAAAGACCTAACCTGATTTTGAGAATTTTTATTATTTTTCAGAGATATTTTGACATTTGTAATCTATAATATGTAAACTCCAACGTATTACTTGACTCAGAATTTCTCTCCATGGTATGTTTTTCTCAATGTACTGGGGTTTTGTCTCAAAATTCCTTTTTTTTAAAAGGATTATCACTCTTTGGAATCAATTCCTTAATATCACCATGTCCCCTACACAGGGAAACTGAAAGTGAGTGGAATATTATGTTTTATAATTGTTTTATTTATTATAATTATCATTTATAAATTATAATTTATAACATATTTTATAATTTCTATTCCATATCTATTCTTTTGTATTCCATATCTAATTTCGTATCCCACATGGGATATTTTGATACTGTCTTTGAATTTTATACATTTAAATTGTCTTTCCTTTTATTGTAAATTTTCCCACTGCAACTTTTTCTGAGCTGCAAATGTAATGGGTGGCATTCCAGTGATTATACTTATTTCAGAGTTGCTAGGGATGTCTGGATCTCTCATTAGTTGTATTCATGCAGTTTTGAATGTGACAGAAAAACAACAAGAGACTTTATTAGTCAAAACAATTGCCCTTCTACCTCAAGTTAGATTCTTCTAATATTGTATGGCTTATTACCTCTTATTAATACGTTTGACATTTTCTTTCATTTCCTACTTGTCATATTTCCTCATGCTGAATATGACATTTCCAAGATTTCTTTAACTTGCTGAAGACTGAAAATACAGAAAATTTTCTATGTCGTTGCTTTTCAGTGCACTTTTGCTTCTCTATTAGTTTCTTTGAAAAGATGTCAGGTGACTGCCTTTTGTTATCAACTTGCATCCAATTAGTAAATACTCTTGGCTGAAATATTTGATAATTAGATGTTTCCAGAAAACAAAATAAGGTGAATGCTATCTCTGTTTGTTCTGGCCCAGTGTCAGGGCATAACTGATGAGGAGATTCCCTATCCTAATCTATATAACTTAATATAGATTGTGTAATTTAATCTTACAGTTAACTGAGGGCATTAAGAGGTAAATGACACGCTCAAGGTCATGAAGCATTTGTCAGAAACAGAACTTAGGATGACAGATATAGAATTGTAAATGACGGTAAAATTCATCGACTTCTATCTTCTCATTATATACATGAAAAAACCCTGCCCCAAAAAGGTGAAGTGACTTGCTTATAAATAGAGGGAGAGGCCACACTTGAACCTGCATCTTCCTGATCCTTAAACCATCTCTCTCTATCAACTTCACATGACTGCCTTTTATCTGTATGCTCTGTATTAACCTAAAATTTGTCATTTAAAGATTCTTTTGTTCGTATCAAAAGTTATTTTTAGAGAACATTTTATTTTTTTCTAATTTATTTTTCCAAGGTTTTGAGTTACAAATTTTCTCCCCATCTTTCCCCTACCCACCATTCCAAAATAGTGATCTTACTGAATACTCCTTCCCCCAATCTGCTTTCTCTTCTATCCTTCCCCATCCCTCCTTTGATTTTCTAGTAGAGCAAGATGGATTTCTATACCCCAGTGACTGTATATCTCATTTCCCAGTTGCACGTAAAAATAATAATAATATATTTTTTTAACATTTAATTTTAAAACTTTGATTTCCAGATTTTTCCCTTCTTCCCTTGTCACCCACCCTTACTGGGAAGATAAGCAATTCAATATAGGTTGTACATGTGTAGTTACACAAAACATTTCCATAGTAGATATTTTGTGAAATCCTATCCCACCCCCCAATTATACTATTTTCTACTTTGACCCTGTCCCTTTTCAAAAGTGTGTGCTTCTAACTCCTCTTCCTCCCAATCTGCATTCCCTTATATCATCCCCCCTCTTATTCCCTTAACACCTATTTTCCTGTAGGAAAGATAGCCAATTGAGTATATATGTTATTCCCTCCTTAAGCCAAATTCAATGAGAGTAGGTTGACCCATTTGCTTTTGGCTTCCTATTCTTTCCCTCCATTGTAACAATTTTCTCTTGCCTCTTTTATATGAGATAGCTTACCCTATTCTCTCTCTCCCTATGTCCTCTCATTATATTCCTCTCTCACTTCTTAATTTTATTTTTAAGATATCATCCCTTCCTATTCAACTGATCCTGTGCCCTCTGTCTATGTATACATGTACACATGTGTACACATACTCATATATGCTTTTATAGGCAAATATAATCTCTTATATAAACATATATATGTATGTATACATATCTATTTATTTATCTATATATATGTATATATAAATAGATATGTATACATGCACACATATATATATTCTCATCAACTATCCTCATACTGAGAAAATTCTTATGAGTTACAATTTTCATTTTTCCATGTAGGAATGTAAATAGTTCAACTTTAATAAGTTCCTTATTATTTCTTTTCCCCGTTTATCTTCTCATGCTTCTCTTGCTTCTTGTATTTGAAAGTCAGGTTTTCTGTTCAGCTCTGGTCTTTTCATCAAGAATGCTTGAAAGTCCTCTATTTCACTGAATGACCATATTTTCCCTTGAGACATTATACTCAGTGTTGCTGGGAAAATGATTCTTGGTTTTAATCCTAGATCCTTTGACCTCTGGAATATCATATTCCAAGCCCTTCGATCCCTTAATGTAGAGGCTGCTAGATCTTGTGTAATCCTTATTGTGTTTCCACAATAGTAAAATTGTTCCTTCTTGGCTGCTTGTAATATTTTGTCCTTGACCTGAGAACTCTGGAGTTTGGCTATAATATTCCTAGGAGTTTTTTGGGGGGGACCTTTTTCAAGAGGTGATCATTGAATTCTTTCAAGTTCTATTTTGCCCTCTGGTTCTAAAATATCAGGACAATTTTCCTTGAGAATTTCATGAAGGATGATTTCTAGGTTATTTTTTGGTCATGGCTTTCAGGAAGTCCAATAATTTTTGAATGATCTCTCCTGGATCCATTTTCCAGGTCACTGGTTTTTCCACTGAGATTTTTCACATGTGCCTCTATTTTTTCATTTGTTTGGATCGGTTTTATAGTATCTTGATTTCTCATAAGGTCATTAGCTTCCATTTGCTCCAATCTAATTCTGAATGAATTATTCTCTTAAGTGAGCTTTTGAAATTCTTTTTCTATCTGGCAAATTTGGCCTTTTAAGGCATTCTTCTCCTCATTGGCTTTCTGGGCCTTTCTTGCCATTTGAATTAGTCTATTTTTAAGGTGTTATTTTCTTCAGTCAGGTTGTTGACTCACTTTTCATTATATTCTTGCATCATTTTTTTATTTCTCTTCCCAATTTTTCCTCCACTTTTCTTACTTGATTTTCAAAATCCTTCTTGAGCTCCTCCGTGGCCTGTAACAAATTCATATTTTTCTTGGAAGCTTTTGATGTAGGACTTCTGACCTTGTTGTCTTCCTCCCATTCCGTGCTTTGATCCTTTTTGTCCCTAAAAAAGGAATCTAAGGTTTGATTACTCTACTTACTTTGCTTCCATGTGTTGCCAGTCAATTTCTTGACTTTTAAGCTCTTTGCCCCTGTAGAGCTCTGCATCCAAAGAGAAGACTTTGTCTAAAATTGCTGAGGTTTTTGCAGCTGCCAGAGCTTTTAGGAGTGCATCCTCTCTGCAGCCTCCACAAGCTGTGTCCCACTGGCCACACACCCCAGGACCTCTACCCAAGACAGGTGTCCAGATCCAAGCAGGTTGAAGCAAGATCAATTACCCTCTGAATGGTTGGTTGGTCTCCTATGATCTTCTGGCCAGGAGCTCTGGATGCAGCTTTGCAGGGAAGCAGCTGTAGCAGCCACAACTGACTCTGCTCCCTCGCCCAGGGGTGCAGGGGTAGGATTGCACCCTTCCTTTCCAACAGAGTTCCTGACTGACTTTTTACTTGCTCTTTGGCATTTATGGTTTTAGGAGTCTGGAAACTGCCACAGCTGTTGGTGATTCACTCTCCTGAAGTCTGCTCAGGCAGCCAATGGTTGGGGCCACCCTGAAGCCAAGACTGCAGGGCTCACACCTGACTGGGCTCTGCTCCCCGTGCACTGTGATGGACCCTTCCTGTAGGCCTGCCAGGCTGCTTCAGCAGGGAATTTGTTTCTTTCTGTTACTTTGTGGGTTCCACAGCTCTAAAATTTGTTTAGAGTCATATTTTATAGGTATTTGAGGTGGTTGTTTGGGGAGCTCACAGACTTTCCTGATTTTTTGTTGCCACCTTGCCTCCTCTTTAGGGAACATTTTAAAACTTTTTAATGACAACTTCCTAAAAATAAATGGAATGAATACAAAGTTTATTTGCTGCAAATACCATCTAGATAACTATGCAAAATTAGTATTATAAAATAAAACTATAACAAATAATGTGATTTGGAGACCAATCCATTTTGTTGGTATTAATTCTCTAAATATATATTATATTATGTTGTATTTACACTAAATAAACCTAAGCAATGTTGTTCTTTTGATCTGTATTACTTCACTGCTTCAAAGTATCTATGACCTCATTGATAAAGGTATTCTTTCTAGTGATTTAGATCAAAGAACATATGAATAGTATTCTGGTCATTTTTAGACACTTTTGACCACATATCACTTCTTTTTTTGTTCAATTTCTATATGATTTCCTAAAAATCAAAATGGTGTCATGGATAATTTATCAAATTCTGTGTGGTCATTGTCTAAAGTTACTTTATCTCTCAGTGACCCAGGTAACTCTCTAAGACTCTATATAAAACTCTTCAACTTTTATATGATATAGATGAGTTGCCAGTGTACATTGATGGAGGCCATTCCCATAGCAGAATTTCCCCCAAGAAACCACTATGCATTTAGTTCAGAGTAGTGTCCAGGCTTTTATTTTAAAGTTGATCTCCAATTTTCTTGGACTTAGCTTGAACATGAGTTTACAGGTTTAAATATAATTGAATTTTAATAGAATTGAATTTAAATAGAATTGAAAAACTCATCGGGTTAGGCTACTTTCACTTGGAACCATTCCTCCTGCTTGAAGGGAGAGGACCTATACCCCTTGTGACAACTGTAGACTGAATATGTCCTCCTCTTTGTTCTCTAGATTAGGTTCTCATAGATTGTACCACGATAGGTTCCTGCCCAAGCTCCACTTAATGGCAGTATTTTGGGCCCTCTTGGCTTAGAATGAATGTCAATGGTCACTGTCTCTTCGGAACATCAACCCTGAGGGTCTTCCTCTCCCACATTGATTTTTTTTTCTCTTTTTATAATTAAAGCGTTCATTCTTACTTCTTAAAGAGTCCTATTCACTGAATGGATATTACCTCACTCTAAGTGAGTATGTCAAAAGACCTTATCTTAAAAGGGCCAAGGTTTCCCACTGCATCCTGGGCCATCTTCAGTCATTCTGATGATATTTGGCCACTGGACCCAGATAGCTTTAGAGGAGAAAGTGAGGCTGGTGACCTTGCATGACCCTCTCTCACTCAAATCAAAGTCAACTGCAAGTTATGGCATTGTTTCACTGATGCCATGGTCCTCTTCAAAAAAGAAGGACAGACACATGAGGTTAAGGTAGATTCAAGACCATACTACATACAACCACTTCAAACTGTACCATTCATTTCCACCCTAGTCCAGGTCTTTGCTTTAAAAGTAGTCCCACAAATCATGGGTATTTATTACATTGTCTAAATAAGGCAGAGTTGTACCTTAGCCTGACATGAATCTGAGTGGCACTGACTTTCGAATGTTATATTTTGACTGTGTATTTTCATAACAAATAATTAGAAAAGTATGAATTTGTTTTTTATTTCCTTTTCCTAGACTACTTTTCTTTCATAGAGTGACAGTGAACAAAGCCACTTGACTTGATATTATTATATATAACATTGGGTCAAAGTAGAAATCGGATGGTCTATTCAATTTCTCTTCTTGTTCTCATTCTTCTGCCTCAAAAGACTTGCATAAGTTTTACTTCCAGAGGTTATCTTGTTGTGACAGAGGGAAGGAAGTGATAATATTGGTCTTTGTATAGCAGACAGAGTTGTAACAAAGCTATCCGCCCCCCCACCCATTTTGCTCTTGCTATATCTTGAAAGTTTGAAATTGCTAGACACCTCACACATCACATAATTTTATTCAGTATATAATGATAACTCCTTAAGTTCAGGGGTTATCTTTTATTTCATTCCTCACCTGAATAGGCTTGAGCTTAGTACTTTGCTAAAGAAAATGACAGGCTACATTTGTCTGACATCTTTCCTGTTAAGTCAGTTCAGGTAACCTTGATTAAATCTATAAACTTTTGATATGGGAACAAGAACAGCTGACTTAGTTGAGGCACCCCTTTCATGTCAGACAACTTGGAAATACTAGGAAAATGAAGGAAGATGGTAGGAGTGGGGAGACAGACTAGAAGGATCTTTGCTTTTCAAAACTACTAAGAATGTTCTTTAGTTTTATAATTGAGTCAGTGCAAAGTACTCTACTGCATGTATGATCTCAATATGGATATAGTCTCCAATTTATAGTTCACAACTTAACCATGCCTGTCCAAACTAAGGATTTTTTGTACTTTTCCACCTGTAAGTTGGACCCAGAGGATTCATTCAACATGTTAGTACCCTACCCCCTCACTTTGTCTTCATACTGTAAAGGTCCAGATTAATTAATACAATGTATATAACATCAGTAAAGTCATTCAGTATTCTATTTTTTCTTCATTATAAAATGAGTCACCATATGAATTAGAAGAATATTCATGTATATATTGAGTATACACAAATGTACATTTGTATGTATATCTTTACCTATATGCATGTGTATATATTCCTGTATATTTCTTGCTCATATATGTGTGTGTTTACATATGTATACACAAAAGTTAATATTTGTATATCTATGTTTATACTGCATTATACGAATAAAATTTTTGTAGGAGATTTATAGGAAGATACCTGTAACCTGCACTTGCATCGCCAACTGAAATGTGGGAACTTGAATAATGAGGCTGTGGGCCAGGTGGAGATTGCATTCTTATGTTTATTGCATGCCAATCAAATCTCAAATAAGCATCTGAGTGTTCAGGTTTATATGCTATAGCTAAAGCACTTACATTATACTTTCTCATGGGAAACTTCACATTGTTTGCTACATGCAACCTTTAGGAGGCCATTCTCTTGGACACTTCTCTGCTTTTCTTATCTTATGCATCACTACTTCATATTTATCACTCAAGTGGCCAGGGTTTCAGTGACAGTCAGAATGTTCCAAGTGTCCCTTACATGGGTGGTGAGTAATGGGGGGTGGTGAGTCAATATCCTGAGAAACAGATCCCAGGTGGGTGGAAACACAAGAGGGTCCTTGGCCTGGATTCACACCCATGGCAGACCCCTCTGAGCTAACCCTTGACCTTGCCCCCTACAGACATCAACAAGAATTTTATAAGAAGAGAACGATTGGTTACATTCTCCAATACTGAAGGGAGTACTAATTCTGATGGGAACATAAAGTCATCAAAGCATTATATAGAAAGTCATACTGTTAAAAATGTGAATTTCAAGAGAATACCTTAGAAATATTTTTCAAAGTGTTTTGCATTTCTGTCATAAGAAAGAACAATTTAAAAATGTGTTTATTCATTTTATATGAAATGTACAAAATGAATACTAAAAATTTTCTTCACACTTTTCATAACATATAGTTTCCCTTTTTTTGTTTTTATATACAGCTAGGAACCTGGCATCCAAATGGTGATATAATTTGGAGTAACTCATGCAAAAATACATGTCATTAGAAATGACGGGTTTTGTTCACTCTTTCAATTTTTTTTTCTCATTCTATCATCAGGGAGAAAGGAAGTATAAAACAATTTGTTAAGATATGTGAGAATTTTGGTAATTCTAATTTTGTCATAGTGAGACTACTTTGAAGAGAAAATATTACATCTGCTTGGTTAAATTTATCATACTCAAAATACTTAAATGCATGTTGAGTAAGGTTTTCTATAAAATTACTTTTTCAGGTAATATTCCTAGAATATATATCATCGCAGAAATAATTATGCAAATGTTTGTTACATACATTGGATTTAGACCCCAGATTTTCTTTGTCAGGAAATTCCTAGATGAAGAAGTTCTCTTTAACAATGTAGAGGAGCACATTTTCTACAATGTATAGTCTTAGAGAATTACCTAGGTCACATATATCTAGCATTTCATAAATCTGCTTCCAAAATCATCTTTCTACTATGCCATTCTCCTTCTTGCTCATATGAATATGTGGGTCAAAAATACCATGACACACACCAAAAAGGTTAACTTATCATCTAATAGGAGATGGAGAACATGCATGCCAAGAAGTATGATAGAAGCAGAATGAGATTAGGGCACAGGAGAGATCAAGAATTTGTCCTTTAGGGAAAAATAAAGGAGGGAGAGAAAAAAGAATAAAAGGCATTTGCATAAATTTTGAAGATATGCAAAATATTTTTTTCCTATATTTTGCTATTTTATTTTCACAGCAACTGGTTATGAAAGACATTGTTATTGTCATTCCCATTTGACTGATGAGGAAATTGAAGTACACATAGTATTAGTGATTTCCTCAGTCATACCACTAGAAATATTTTGGGACAAGATTTGAAACCAGAGGGGTGGCTAGGTGGTACAGTGAATAGAGCACAGGCCCTGGAGTCAGGAGGACCTGAGTACAAATTCAGCCTCAGATACTTAGTATTTACTAACCATGTGACCTTGGGCATGTCACTTAACCCCAATTTCCTTGTTTACCCCTCTCCAAAAAGCAAAAAAAAAAAAAAAATGAACCCAGGTATCCCTGACTGAAGGTCATTACTGTTTGTCACATTGCCAACCTTTTTAAGCTAATTTTTTTTAAATTTCCCAATATCAGGGAAGGCTTGATGAAGACATCGTTCTTGAAGTGGTTCATGAAAGAAAAGGGTTTTGTTAATCAGGAATGTAGAGAGAATATATTCCAGGGATGTTAAGACGGAAGCATGACCTCCTTAAATGCAAAGAGACAGAAGAATTTGAGACAAGATAGGCAGTGGTATGGAATAAACCTGAAAGGTAGGTTACAGTCAGATTTTCAAGAACCTTAAATACCAGACAATGGATAATAGACAGACAATGAAAATGATGGTAATATAAGAGGAAGGGGAGAGTGAATTTTAGAAATACCACAGAAATTGAATTTATAGGATTTGGCCACTAGCTGAATATTTAGAGGATGAGGGAAAAGGAAAGTTCAAAGATGACTCTAAGGTTTTATTCCTATGTCTTATTCCTATTACTGGGAAGATGATGGTGACAACAGATAAGGTCTTTTGGGGAAGAAACATGTTGACTTGAGAGGATGATGAGTTTGTAGATAAATGTCTTTCCCCTGTACTCTTTATCAGTCCAAAGAATACAAAATGAATCGTGAAATTAGTATGAAATAATTCCAGAGGCACCGAAAACCAAAAGCTCTGGAGATATGCCATCTCGTAAAATATAATTCTTAATAAATAAAAAAGAATCAATATTGCATGTGTATATATATATATATATATATATATATATATATATATATATATGCATATAAACCATGAGGGAGAGATATCATTTGACTTATGATATAAAATAATACTGGAATATATTAAGCACATTTCTCAGGTATATACTATTAATAACTTAAATATTTTTAATGTTTCAACAATTTGTGATTCCTTGGATGTCATTACTCCATATGCTAATACAGATTGGAAGTCCTCTGTATCTTAAAACAAGGTCTTCGGGGATTGATTTGCTTGGAAGTGTTATCATCCTGTATCTAACTTAGTGAGAAGTCTCATAAATTAGCTACTCAGGTCTTTGGGAAAGAGACATAGAATCTATCACCATGTCTATACCCAAACAACTTTTTAGCCCATTAGGAACTCTAGGGTGATCCTAAAGAGTTGCCTTGGGCACCGTTGGGATTGTTCTCTATTGACCTTGCTTTAGGAAGCTATGGGTCACTTCTGCCACCCTGAGGGAGGAATTAGACTTGAGAGAAGACTTTTAATAACTGTTTAGTTTAAACTTGGCTTTTACCATGAGTTCATGGAAACCTTTGGGGTCCCCATGGCCTCAGGCTAGCCCTTTTATAGCTCTGGCATTGAAAAGCTTTCAATTCATCTTTTCTTGTTGCCAGCTTCATATCAAAACTCATCAACTCAACTGGTTAAAGCATCTCTTGAAAATGCTTTTATGAATAGCTCCTAGCCTTTGGCAGAGTAAACAAAATTCCCTTTCTCCTCCTGGCTTTGTGGTCCTTTGAACTCTACTAGAAGCAGGTTTTTCAGCCCAATGTTATAACTACTTTGGCAGTTGCTACAGTTTCTGTTGTCTTAATAGATCAGACTCAGTGTGGTGAAAGCTCATTCTACAATAGCTAGATATTCTTCTTGTTTTGCAAATATATATATTTCTTATATACCCTGAAGGTATCTAGGTGGTATAGTTTTTAGGATGGCACTTTTAGAGTCTGGAAGACCTGAGTGAGCCTCCCTCAGATTCTCAGTAGCTATATGAGACTGAGCAAAATATTTCACTTCTCAGCCCTGGGGTATTTGGGAAACTATTTCAAAAGGAACTTAAGTACATATATAACAGATGAAACACAAGTGATCACATACTGTCAAGGAGAATCAACAAAGTGCTATGGATTGATAAGGGGAAAGGAATAGAAAATAATAATTGTACCTGTCTTACAAGGTGACTGTAAAGATCAAATGAGATAGCATAAGTAAAATATTTTGTAAATTTTAAAGGACTGTGATAAATAATACTTATCATTTTCTTTATGAAATGGATGAAAGAATCTTGTCAGCTTGACTCTCTGACTTTACCTGTTCCTTAAAAGTAAAAAAAAAAACCTTTTTAACTTTAAACAAAATATTTCGAACATACTACCTTCAGTATTTTAAGGATTTTCCATTTCATTGGTCTTGACACTTCCTCCACCAATCTAAGTCAATCTTCCTATTGTAACTTAAAGATTATAGATTTCAAGCTAGAGGGAATGTCAGGTATCAGCTGGTCTAACTATTCATTTTACAGATGCAGAAACAGAGACCCATGGAGGAGAAATCACTGGCTAAAGGTCTTAAGGCAGTTGGACTCACAGACAATATTCAAATACAATTATCTCTTGAATGTAAGCCCATTTCTCTTCCCTCTGCACTATGGTGCTTGATTGACAGCCTTCACTAAAAATATATCTCTTGGCATCCTCTTTGAAGTTCTGGTCCTCTTTGAATTTTGCTTAGTGGGAAAAGAAATAATAATAATAATAATAATTTCTCAAATAATAGTTATGCAGTTCAGGTCTTAGTTCCTGTCATAATCAAGTATTTTAAGCAGAATTAAGAAGAATTTTCTTTATAAAACCTTGACTCAGGGGTGGATCCAAGATGGTAGAGTTAAAGCAGGAACTTGCCTGAGCTCCCACTCCAACCATATCTAATACCTTTAAAAAAATGACTCTAAAATTTTTTTAGAGCTACAGAACCAACAAAGTGACAGAGAGAAACAAATCTCCCACTGAAGGCAGCCTGGCAGGCCAACAGGAAGGGTCTATCACACCAAACTGGGATCTGAGCACAGTCTGGTGTGAGAGTTGTGGCCCAGACAGGCCAGAGCAGACTTAAAGAGGGTGAATCACCAGCAGCTGTGGTGGTTTCCAGACTTCTCAACCCATAAATGACAAAGAGAAAGTAAAAGGTCAGTAGGGAACTTTGATACACTACTACTTTACCATTTTGGCAATGAGAAATAAATGTGACAAGGACTTGAGATGGATGAGAATCTAAGTTGTTCATTCATTTTTGTGTTTCCTTTTGGGATATATCTTTGTTGATTTTCTTCCTTCCTTTCTCTCTTGTTTGTTTTTTTTCTCGTGTGTATTTGTGATTTCTTCCATGTATGTAGCTTTTGACTTGGAAACCTCCTACATCAACTTTTCTGTAATTTGTGGTCTTACAGTGGTCTTACAGGAATAGGTAAAGTCAGAGAGTCAAGCTGACAAGATTCTTTCATCCATTTCATAAAGAAAATGATAAGTATTATTTATCACAGTCCTTCAAAATTTACAAAATATTTTACTTATGTTATCTCTTTTGATCTTTACAGTCACCTTGTAAGACAGGTACAATTATTATTTTCTATTCCTTTCCCCTTATCAATCCATAGCACTTTGTTGATTCTCCTTGACAGTGGAACCTAGAGACTAAGCAATTTACTGGCTGACACTCAGAGACGAGATTTTTACCCAGGGTTTTCTGAATCAAAGACTGGCTTTCTACTCAGTAGCTAGCATTGTCTGTAGTAGAAAATTAACAAATATTTGTTGAATGAATATTTCTTTAGTATACCCCTCTTTGTAGCTATCATATTCTTTTCATGGTAGCCACAAATTGGAAATAAATAACCAATCTTCCTATTGGTGTATGGCTAAAAAAATGGTATATGAATGTAATGGAATCTTCTTGTTCCATAAGAAATGAAGAAATGGACAATTTCAGAGAAAACTAGGAAGACTTTTCTTAACTGTTGCAGAACTAAGTAAGAAGAAATAGAAGAATTTTAAGGTGATTATGACATTATAAACAAATAATTTAGAAAGATCTTAGAATTTTAATCAAATCAATAATAAGCCTTGCATCCTAAAGAATAAGAATGAAACAAAAATGACACAATCATATCAAATTGGCTTTTTTGTGATTCATTCATTTCAAATGGTTTAGTTGACATTAAGAGAACAAGTGCTATTACCACTGTAGGATTTTCTCTCTCTTGGTATTGAGAATCAAGACATTTTAAATCCTTACTAATAAAGTGCAAATGTAGATCTTTCCAGTCATTTGAATTATATAGAAAGTCTTTGATTTGTTTGAAAGTCAACACGTCCCAGGAATCTTTGACTTTGCCATTCTACAGTAGTCCTCACTACCTTTGTCGTCATTATCATCATCATCATCATCATCATCATCATCGATAATATGTTTATAGCTCTTTAACATTTTTTAAATATAAAGGACATAGAATGACACAATATATTTTAGAAGATTACATTCTGAATAGAAGAGTTTATACTGTTTAAATGGTACATAATGGCAAACTATATGAATTCACTATCTTTATTTGGAAATGGTGGAATTGACTCATTTTAAGTAGTATATGGAGGCAGTTAAAAGCACCAGGCCTAGACTTTAGGAAGATTTATCTACCTTCCTGAGTTCTAATTTGACCTCAGACACTTTTCAACTGTCTGACCCTGGGCAAGTCACTTAACCGTATTTGCTTCAGTTTCTTCATCTGTGAAATGAGTGAGAAGAAATGGTAAACCATTCCAAAATCTTTGTCAAGAAGACTCTAAATTGGGTCACAAAGAATAAGACACAGGGCGGCTAGGTGGCACTGTGAATAGAGCACCAGCCCTGGAATAAGGAGGATCTGAATTCAAGTGTGACCTCAGATACTAGACACACTTACTAGCCATGTGACCTAGAGCAAGTCACTCAACCCCAATTGCCCTGCCATCCCCTCCAAAAAGCAAAAGAAAAAAAATGAAAAAAAAAGAAAAAAAAAGAAAAAAGAATAAGACAGAACTAAAAAATATCAAAAAAAATAGTATATGAGGTTGGAGTTTCAGTAGTGGTGTTTTGTGCTACTCTTTTCACACTTTCATGTCTAGTGATCAAAAAGATGTGTTTGAAGCAATATAGGGTGGTGGATAGAATGAAAAACTTGGAGATAGGAAGGTCTGAGATCAAATCCTTCTTTAGATATTTGCAAGTGTTACAATCATAGGTAAATTACTCAACCTTTATCAGCTTCTGTTTCCTCATCTGTAAAATGATGATACAGTAGCACTAGTTCACAACTCATTGTGAGGATCAAATGTGATACTGCATGAAAAAACACTTAGCAAACCTTAAAGCACTATATATGCACTTTATTAATACTAACCTATTTGAGAGATGAAGGGATAGTATTACAACTGCAATCTGGTACCATGAAACAGGAATCTTCTTTACGCAAAAACAGCTAGTAGGCATTCTGAACCTACATTCCTGGTTGCACCATTCTATAGTCTTTCTAATCAATGACTGTTAAAATGTGGAATACAACATCTACTAAAATCCATACATACATTTAAGACAAATATCATCATAGAATCTTTGGCAGATACCTCTCGAGAATAAAATTAGTGTGATCAATGAAGGAAAGAATAGTATATGAGAAGTATTTTTTTTTTAGTTATTTAACTTGATCCTTGTATCTTTTAGAATTACAAGTGATTCTCCCCCTCATATGATGTTGTCTCCCAAAGCAAGAACACAGCAGCAGCTCATGGAGAATTGGCTACTCTGTTTGGAAAATGGAAATCTAGTAATACTCAGTCTGTCTCTTTAACACACAAATTCCCTTCTGTACCAAAAGATTTACTTCATCATTTTAAAGCTGATATATGTCTATTTTAAGCACCATGCACAATAATGGAAATGGTTATTGTATAATAATTCACATTAAGAGTGCAATACAGGCACTAATCAATTGAACATTTAGCAAAACATAAAGGGATCAGTAAACACATATTTCTGTTGGGTGGCTTTTGCAGTGCTCAGAATATTAATTAAGGCATTTAACTGGAATGTTTGTACAAGATATACGGGTGGCTTTTGGTTGCTGTTGCTGTTGTTTTGCTTTTAATTATCATGATGTCAAAATTATTTCTAAATTCTTGGAGAATGTCCCCAATTAACAAAGCCAATATTTTGGCATTTCAAGACTTTTAGCAAGCAGAAATGTTTATATAGTGCATTGGCACAATTTCTGTAGCTGTGAAAGACATAGTGTGTGACCTTGCAACAGTTTTGTTCATTAACTGCAAAGTAAGTGGACATGATAAGAACCACATAAATTGTCAGTGCTGGGTCTACAGTGACAGAAAGTAGCAGGCATGCTGGCAGCTTCATCTTGGATAAAATCCATAAAGAACATACAAAAAAATCTGTTTTATGGCCTTCTCCTATGTAATGGTATTTAGTATAAACAGTGGATTAGTACAAGACTTTATCTAAATGTGATGCTAAACAACTTATTTAACATCTATCTGCCTTAGTTCTTTATCTATAAAATTGATAATATCTACCTCTCAGAGTTGTTTTGTTGATAAAATCAAATATTTTTAAAGTGTTTTGTAAATATCAAAGCAATACTTAATATTAATCATTCTAACTATTATTATTTGAAATCAAGGTAATATAGTGTATAATGATTCCATATTCTCCAAGGAATGTTTGTTTAAGTAAAATAGTGTTTTTGTGCAGGCAACCTGGTAGAGATGGATTGTTCTGGAAACCTTCTCTACCTGACCCCATAGCCATCTAGGGCATGAGATGATAGGAATATATTGCTAGTATTTCTTTAATAAGAGTTCCAGAAGTGAATATAATTATCATAACCTTTCAAATGCTTTTCAATTGACCTCAGCCTATATAAATCAACTCCATGAACTATACTTGGCAGCCTGTACTTGAAACACTACCTTTCTTAGATGAAAGGAAGTAGAGGAATTTGTGCCCATACATGTTTGTTTCTTGTCCTTAACCTTTCTCTAAGCAAAATTTTTAATTCTTTAACTCTCCTACCAATTCCTGACTGCTACTCTACTACTTCAATTTTTCCACCCTTTTTAGATCTTCCCATCATCCCTTTAACTCTTTCTCCCCACAATTAATGGTTGAATAATTGAACAACCGAGCTCCCCCATATAGCACTTTAAAGTTTGCCAAGCATTTTACATCTATTATCTCTTTTGAGCCTCAAAATCTTCAATGTTTAGTATGTACTCAAGCATCTCAGTAGTATCTTCTCTAGCTTTTGAATCTCAGCTCCTAGAATTTTATTATTCTATATGTTTGTAGCAGCATTGGTTGAACTCAGCAGAAGATAGGGCTGAATGATACCATAGCACATGACAAATCAATACTTATAGGTATAGTCATCAACATGCAGAAACAGCAAGAGGTTGCAAGAGTGTTAAATGGCCTTCCTTCGCACCATGCCATGGCAAAGAAATGTTAAAGTCAAAATACCTAGTCCATACATCTCATAATACTGACTGATTTCTTCTAATGTCCTAGAATATCACTAAATACCTCTTTTCTGCAGAGTACTCAAAGTGGTTGGACTTTGGGTCCATTGCAAAATTAACACGGAGTCAGAAAATTTGTGTTCTAGACTTTGCTATTTTCTGAGTGATCCTTGATAAACTCTTTCATCTTTCTGAAAAGCAATTTTTAAAAGCGGTAAAAGAGGAATATTGATAGTCTGTTGCTTTCTTGTGGCGAGGAGAGGATGCTGACTTCTTGAAGACAATGTGTTGAAAAGTAAACTCTACTATATCTGAACCAGTATGGACATTATCTCTTTACTATTAGACTTCCTTTGTTCTCTGCTGTGCCCTTTTAATTTTTTTCTCCCTTCCACCCCACCCTGCCCTATAGAGACTACCATTAGATGCAAATATGTGGATATAAGTAAAATCATACTATTATACTTACTTCTATATATCAAGTCTTTGGATGTGGATAACATCTTCCTTCTTAGGTCCTTTATAAATGAATTGAGTATCTATAACACTCAAAATGACTTAGCTGTTCAAAGTTGTTCTTGAACACTATTGATGTACTGTATACAAAGTTCTCTGCATATTTATTAATTAAGATTGTTCCACTGTCTGAGGATCACTATTCTGAGCACTGTATTTAAGTATAAGAGAAGCTAAAAAATGAAATATGACATTATATTGACCAAAGGGATATATGCCTTGAGAGATATTTGCTTTATTGATGTTGTGAGTGCCATTGCTGTTGTTATTTAAATTTCTGACATTATATAGATACTGAAAATATGTAGTTAATTGAGCATCTTATTTGAATTCTTGTTAATAAAGATTTTATTGTGAAAAAAATCCAATTTTTATATAAAAAATCTAATGCCTCCTTCACATTGGTACCATAACAATGTATTATTCTGCTTATGCCATTCTTAAGTTTCCTAATCCTCAATGGCTTACAGTTGGTTAGAAGATAACATATAAACTCCTAAGTACATCATAATATATTTTCAACCAACTGCAGTCTTTTTGTACTTTGCTCCATTTCACACATTTTTTGCGCGCGCGCGTGTGTGTACGTGCGCGTGAGTGTGTGTGTGTGCGTGAGTGTGTGTGTGTGTGTGTGTGTGTGTGTGTGTGTTATCTTGGACAAGATCATACAGATTATGGTGAATTGAGGTCAGACCTGATCTGGAAGAAGAGAATAGTGAGCCTGGGTTGCAATCTCTACTATTGGAGGGAATACTGTATTGATAATCTCATGGATCCCTCAGAAAAATAAATGAAATTGCTTCAATTATGCATTATAGTGAATTGAACATAGCTGGTGTTCATGACATTTTCATCTTAGTTTAGGCAACCTGCAAAACATCGTCCATACCAAAAAAAAAAAAAAAAGATTGCATATAGTTAAATATCAACTGAGTATCTCCATATATTTCAGGCCCTGATTTCTGTCTTCCATGAGGAAAAATGCAATCAGATTTCCTAAATTGAGACTATGGGATCAGATCACAATAATACAATGTAATAGGGAATACTTAGGTAGAATTTTGCTGATATACACAAAATTCCTAGAATCCTTTTGAGTTGAAATTCTAATGCAATTAAAATGAAAATGTTTCAATATGTTCTAGCTAAAGTGTCAACAATTGGAGAAACATTGATGATTGGAAAGGTGGTTTCATGCAACAATACTAGTGAAAAAAAAGACAACTATTTCTCATTTTTCATTTTTAGCAGATAGGAGTGTAATGGTTTTTAATGGGGCCTGGAGAAGGAAAGATTTCTAAATTATCTCTGCCAGAAGGGAATGAAAAACATTTGAATAGAACACTTGGGGCCAGTCACATCAATAGAGGATCTTTAAAAATTTGTTAAAAGTGATAGCTCATAAAATTCATGGAGTATTTTGTGAAAAACAATAACCTGACCAACCCTTTCTTCTCCCTCCGACCAACCACAAAGGTGAATGAGCTACCTGAAAGAAAATATTCAAGCTACAATCTGACAATATTCTAGGGGAGACCATGTAGCTTAGAGTTTTCATTAAAAACAGAAAGGGTGTTAAACACTGACTACCCTCAATGTACCCAATATAAAGAGAATTAGGAGTTTTTTTGATTAACTAGAAATTTCCAGTCACATACCCCAAAGTAGTTATTTTTATTAATTTATTTATTTTTAGCTTTCAACATTAATTTCCATAAGATTTTGAATTCCAAATTTTCTACCCATCTCTCCTCACTCACCACCCCAAGATGGCATGGATTCTGATTACCCCTTGCCCCAGTCTGCCATCCCTTATATCACTTTTTTTTCTTAGCCCCTTACTTTCTTGTAGGCAAGATAGATTTCTATACCCCACTGTCTGTATATCTTATTTCCCAGTCACAGGTAAAAACAATTTTTATCATTTGGTTTTAAAACTTTGAGTTTCAAATTCTCTTCCTTCTTCCCTTCCCACCCACCCTCACTGAGAAAGCAAGCAATCCAATATAGGTTATACATGTATAATTATGTAAAACACTTTCATAATAACCATGTTGTGAAAGACTAACTATATTTCCCTTCATCTTATCCCACCCATCATTTATTCTATTTTTCCTTAAACCCTGTACCTTTTCAAAAGTGTTTGCTTCTGATTACCTCCTGCCCCAATCTCCACTCTCTTTTATTATCCCTCCTCTTTTCCCTTTTCCCCCTACTTTCATGCAGGGTAAGATAACCAATTGAATGTGTATGTTGTTCCATCCTTAGGCCAAATCTGATGAGAGTAAGATTTATTCATTTTCTCTCACCTCCCCCCTTCATCCCCTCCATTGTAAAACCCTTTTCTTGCCTCTTTTATGTGAGATAATTTACCCCTTTCTATCTCTTCCTTTTTCCTTCTCCCAATATATCTCTCTCACCCCTTAATTTTGTTTTTTAGATATCATCCCTTCATATTCAATTCACTCTGTGCTCTGTGTGTATATGTGTGCATGTGTGTATGTATATACATGATGTATATGTATTCCCTTCAACTACCTTAATACTGATAAAGGTCACATGAGTTATAGATACCATCTTTCCATGAAGGAATGTTCAACTTTAATAAATCCTTTATGATTTCTCTTTCCTGTTTACCTTTTTATGCTTCTCTTGATTCTTATATTTGAAAGTCAAATTTTCTTTTCAGCTCTGCCTGGTCTTTTCATTGGGAATGCTTGAAAGTCCGCTATTTCGTTGAATATCTATTTTTTTCTCCTGATGTATTATACTCAGTTTTGCTAGATAGGTGATTCTTCGTTTTAATCCTATCTCCTTTAACCTCTGGAATATTATATTCCAAAACCTTAATATAGAAGCTGATTGTGTTTCCAAAATACTTGAAGTACTTTTTTTTTTTTGACTACTTATAATATTTTCTCCTTGTCCTGGGAACTCTGGAATTTGGCTACCATATTCCTAGGACTTTTGCTTTTGGAATTACTTTCAAGAGGTGGTTGGTAAGTTCTTTCAATTTCTATTTCCCCCTCTGGTTCTAGAATATCAGGGCAGTTTTCCTTTGTAATTTTTTGAAAGATGATGTCTAGGTCCTTTTCTTTGATCATGGCTTTTTGTAGTCCAATAGTTTTTAAAACTTTCTCTGCTGGATCTGCTTTCCAGATTAGTGGTTTTTCTTATGAAATATTTCACATTGTCTAATTTTTTCATTATTTTGCTTCTGCTTTATAATTTCTTGATTTTGTATAAATTCATTAGCCTTTATTTGCTCCATTCTAATTTTGAAGGAAATATTTTTTTTTTTACTTAGCTTTTGGAATTCCTTTTCCACTTAGCCAACTCTGATTTTTAAGGCATTCTTTCTTCTCTTTGTTTGCTTTTTGGACCTCTTTTGTCATTTGAGTTAGTCTATTTTTTAAGGTGTTATTTTCTTTCTTTTTTTTTTGGATCTCCTTTAGCAAGGTGCTGACTCATTTTTCATCATTTTCTTGCATTACTCTCATTTCTGTTCCCAGTTTTCCCCCTACTTCTCTTACTGGATTTTTAAAATCCTTTTTGAACTATTACATGGCCTGCAACCAATTCATAGTTTTCTTGTAAGTTTTTGATGTAGGAGCTTTTAACTTTATTGTCTTCTTCTATTTGTATGTTTTGATCTCCTTTGTCAATACGGTAAGATTCTATAGTCTGATTTTTTTTTATGCTGCTTTTTCATTTTCCCAGCCAAATAATTGACTTTCTAACTTTTTGTCAAGGTAGGACTCTGCTTCCAGTGGGTTTAGGGGTGGAGATGGGCATACTATCCTAAGTTTCAGGGGTTTTGTGAAGTTGTTTTCAGAGATACTTCAAGGGGCCAGTACATTTTCAGTTCTTCCAAGATGGTATGATCAAAGGAGAGGTTTTTACTCCTTTCCTGGCCTGTGCTGTCGTCTGAGTGACTTCCAACACTCTTTTCTGCCTTGCAGCTGTGAGGAAGATTCCTTCTCCAGCACAGCCACTAGCTCTTCCACAGCAGTTCTCCTCCTCATCTCAGGATCATCACCCAAGACTGACCCTGATCCAAGCAGGGCAAAGCAAGAGAATCCTACCTCAGTGCCAGGAAAGAAATCCCTGCAATCCCCTTCTGATCAGCCACTCAAAGCCCCCACTCTCTGTGGGCCTAGAACTCTGCAAGCAGCAGCTGCTGCTGCCACCAATGCCACCTCTAGCTCCTTAGGGCTGGGACTAGACTGCACTCCTATCTCGCCCAGATCCCACAGAGTTTTCTCATTGACTTTCTTTGCTGTCTTTGGCACCTGTGTGTTGAGAAGTCTGGAAAGTCACAACTGCCACTGATTTAGTCCCCTGAGGCTTGCTCCAGCTGCATCTGTGCTGGCATGGCCCACATTAGACTATACTCTGCCCCTGGCATAGTGCAATAGACTTTTCCTGTTTACTGTCCAGGTTGTCTTGGTCTGGAGACTTGTTTCCCTCCATCATTTTGTGGGTTTTGTAGCCCTAGAATTTGTTTAGAGTAATTTTTACAGGTATTTGGAGGGGTTTGAGGGTCTAAAGGATGTCCCTGCTTTTACTTCAGCGTCTAAGCTTCATCCCGACTCCAAGCAATTATTTAAAGAGAATTTAGACCTGAATCATAGTGGGTGAACTATAAGTAAGTATAAGTAACAAGACTAGAAGGATGGCAATAATTAAAGACAATGAACACACTGTCGCTCTTTGGGTGGTTACTAATGGTGAAAAAAAGAATAAAAAATGTTTTAAAACTCAATCCATTAATGTAGTAAATGAATAATTTTTTGAAATGAGGTGATATATGGCAGTATGGTAATTTGTATGGATATCAAATAGAATTGGATCAAGTCTTTCAAGTATAACATAGAGTGCCTAGAAAGGGAAGCTGGACTACTAACATTTAAGATAGTAAATAGATAAGTGTAAATATTCTAGAAAAATCATCAAGGAGTCACTGTTCCATTTATTATCAAGTGTGATAATTAAAAAAAATAAATGGACATATTTTAATTGATATATATGCTTTGAGCTTTGCTGTATTTTATGAAAAGCAAAAGCAAACTCAGAATCAGCCTGGTCTCATATATAGATATTTTTTCAAGCCTTCACCATATGCTAACACTGAAAAAGAGAACTTCTTTTTCCATTATAAGGTCTTCGGTAATGCAGAGGGAAATGTCTCCTATTCCAAAATGATTCACTAATTGTGTCTATCTAAAAGAAAAGAAAAAAGGAAAACCAGTGGTTTTATAAAGGATCTAAAGCCAGAAAATGTGCTTCTAATATGTTTCTAAAAAAAAATGAAAATATGAAGCAAATGGAAAACTATTTTCTCTTAATTCTACAAAGGTTTGTGCAAAAGTTTAAATTATAGCTCATTCAGAATTTTAGTAAAAATTATTATGTGGAGATTACATGGCTTTATAATCAGAGTAATGCCACAGGAATCCTGTTATCAATTTCTATAGTTGATGCATTACTAGATTGAAAGACCATGTTTCTCAGTTACTATTATTTGATATTTTTATTGAGAAATGAAAATGAATCCTTAATGTTGTACAGAAACATAGTGGAAGATATTGCAGGGTTAGACAGGATGTGGTTCCAGAGGAAAGGAAGGAAAATTATAATTTAGAGGATTCCCTCTTAATTTCTCGAATTGTGGGAATATCTTTGGAAGTTAAAAGTTTCACGAAAACTGTTTATGAAATATTAAATGACCGATTAAAATTAATTCTACCAGAGTATAACAAGAAAAGATATATATATATATATATATATATATATATATTTGTTGGAAAAGCAAGTTATTTAATTTATATCCTTTCAAAAGCTAATTACATCTAATTCTATACCCACTGACTCTTATTTCCTCACTAGCACTCAATTCTTTAAATGTTGAAATCTCGTTACCACACTCATATTTTTATGGGGTGGACAAATCTTCAAGGTCATCAATGAATTCCTTATCAATAAATCCAACTGCTTCTTTCCCCCTTCATTCACTTTCCTTGATCTCCACATAAAATATTATATTACTGATACCTTATTCTTGATACTTTGATCACTTATTCGGTTGGCTTTCATGACAGCCTTTTCTCCTATGTTTTCCTTCTACCTTTTTTGCACCATTTTCTTTTGCTTCCTTAACTGTTTCCTGATCTTCTTCATTCTCTATAGCCTCAGAGATTACTCTTTCC
The DNA here is from genome assembly GCA_028646515.1 of Pseudochirops corinnae. NCBI lineage: Eukaryota > Metazoa > Chordata > Mammalia > Diprotodontia > Pseudocheiridae > Pseudochirops > Pseudochirops corinnae. The sequence continues at coordinate 96,375 of JAQQSV010000753.1, forward strand.
CTTATCCTCTTCCTTCCAATATAGTTTCTCTTTCGATGACCTTCTCTATTATCTTTGCTCTTGTCACACCTGTATAGATAATACTCAAATCAGTACCATCTCCTAGAAATTTAATCTGATCATTCAAACTGGCTACTAGGTGTCTTAACTTTAGTGTCTCCCTCTGGCCACTGAAACACAATATATTTAAAACTGACTTATAATTTCTCCTAAAAATATTTCCATGTTAAGTGGGAAATTGGGAAAGAATATTTACAATCAGTATCTCTGATAAAGGCCTCATCTCTGAAATATACAGGGAATTAAGTAAAATCTATAAGAATCCAAGTCATTCCCCAATTGATAAATGGTCAAAGGATATGAAAAGGGAATTTTCAGAGGTAGAAATTAAAGATATCTTTATGCATATAGAAAAATGCTTTAAATCACTATTGATTCAAGAAATGCAAATCAAAACAACTTTGAGGTACCACATCTCACCAGTCAGATTGTCTAGATGACAAAACAGGAAAATGCCAAGTGCTGGAGAGGATGTGGAAAAATTGGAAAACTAATGCATTGTTGGTGGAGCTGTGAACTGATACAATGATTCTGGAGAGCAATATGGAACTGTGCCCAAAGGGCTATAAATAATTGCATACCCTTTGACCCAGTAATACTACTTCTGTGGTTGTATCCCAAAGAGATCATGTAAGTGGGAAAAGGACCCATATGTACAAAAATATTTATTGCAGCTGTCTTTGTGGTGGCAAAAAACTGGAAATTTAGAGGATGCCCATCAAT